>JAPMOB010233848.1:15502-44503 GCA_029875015.1 Lepomis gibbosus
AGAAGAGGAGATAAGGAGAATGATAGGAGGAAAGAAGGTAGGGAAGGACGACAGGAGGGAATGTAAAGATGAGTGGGCATCAATGGATAAGGAAGGAACAGTCTTACAGATATAGTACACTTTACTACTGTAGCTCTCAAATGTTAATTCATATAAAAACAGCCTCCAACTTTCTGCAATAAACCAGATTAAAAATAGAAGTAAAACAGGAGCAGGGAAAATCAGGTCTAGAAAGAGAAGATCTATATATTGAGCCATGATTAAAAAAATGTATGTAGAGCTTAAACGAATAATCAATTAGTTATCATCTATTAAATTAATCGCAAACTACTGAGATAGATGAATCGTTTAAGATTTTATTCCAACTTCTTAAATGTGAATATGTGTGGGTTTCTTTCCTCCTCTATGATGGTAAACTGAATATCATAAGGTTGTCGACAAAAACACAACATTTGAGGATGTCACCTTGGGTTTTGGGAAACATTTCTGACATTTTATAGACAGAACAACTAATTGATTAATCAAGAAAATAATCAATAGATTAATCAACAAAGAAAATAATCAGATATAGTGCTAGATGTATAATGAGGGACAAAAGCTTAGTGACCTTTTACGGTAAAGTTGTGGTTCTCCAGCAAAGTGTTCATTCACCTTATCCCAAAATCACTGCCTCTGCATGTTTTATGACCTCTAACAAGTGCAACTGGTCCATCACAGGGGATCCATATCAATCAATGATTCATCAACAGATCAGTCAATTTCCAGCCCCTCCTCCTCACTGACTCACTCCCGCATGGTGACAACATAGTGACTCAAATGCAACCTCTGCTTCATTCTGTAACAAAGAAACACACATTTCATCCCAGCAGAAACGCAGCCCGGGTTCAATTGTCAGTTTACTTTCACATCCACTTGTGGTTTACTAGCAGTTTGGTTTGAAGTCCTATGCTTTCCTGTTTTCATGCAGAGTGAACTGAAAACCTTTAAAAGCAAGACTATGGTATTTTTTATAGACTGACACAGGTGAATGAATATAAAATAAAGCACTTCAATAAAACGGTGAATCCTTGGGGTTATCGTGTTCTTCTGACTAATGTAAATATTTCGGTTGTGTCACTATTGTGGTTTGCCAACAGCAACTTAAAAAGTACAATGAGGACCATTTTGCTTTACTCCTGATATGGAAATGTCAAATTTACATGCCTTAACCAGTGTGGGTTTTTGAGTCAGCTGTGGATTTCAAGTTAAATCATTTTTATTCTTAAAACTTTCTGAGCTGTTGTACCTGGCCCCATTTGAAATCACTCTATTAACAGATGTCTCCCGGTGCTGTAAACATATGAACAAAGCTCTGGTTTCAAACATTATCTGACTAGTGAAAAGCACTTTATGTCAAGACCCGGTTTGCAGTTGGTTCTGCCTCTCACTGCCCTGCTTCATTGTGTATTTTGATGAAAAATAACTGAGGAAGAACAGTGAAGCAATTCATGAAGATGAAATCAGCTGAGTTTGGTATTATATGGTAAATCCATGCCGAATTAAAGAGTGGTTAATATTCATTTGAAAAAGGTATTTTGTCTTTGACTTAAATTTTTGCATTTCTGCTGATACCTATCGCAACTTTAAATCGGCGTTTTTATAAATTGAGTTTGGCACTCACTTAAACACATGCACAACTGAACCGCGGTCGTTGGATAAAGTAGCAAATAAGTAATAAAACATCCATCTCTCTGGCTCTATTAACCGGGATCTACCTTTCTACTTACCATATCATAGACGTTTAGGATGATCGGCTCGTTTGCCATCACTGGCATCAGTTTTCTCCCCTATGTACCTTCTTCTCTCCGCGGGTCTTCCTCCTCCGCTCACCACCTACTCCTTCCTTCGGTGCGAGATCCAAACTCTCGCCCTCCAAAATTAGACCTTTACTCCTCCCCTTATTCCTGGCACTTTCACGACAGATGACCAGCTTGATAATTCAATTTCACAACCCGGTGTAAAAACGTTTGAGTTTCGAGGGTATTTTTACCGTCCAACATCTGACTGGCTTTGTCCAGATCCTCCCCCCACGGTCACGGCAGCGGACAGATGAGCCACTCGCTTGTCAAAACGAACAGACTTGCTAAACGCGTTCAGCTACCGAGGTCGAAGTGAAAAAGCGGACTCTACACTGGGAATGTTGTCTTCTGTGAGGCGTGCTTGGCACAGGAAAATCGCACATTCATTTTCCTAAACGGATAAATCATCAAAAACCAATAACGCTGAGAAATGAAAACACAATTGCCTCAGTAGGAATGACTTGCTGCTACTCCTCTTCTTATTAGCTAGCTAACGGTAGCGCTGGAGCTGGCAGGCAGCAGGATGCGACTAGTGAGAGAAAATTGAAAGGTGAGAGAGAGAGAGTGGCCCAGCGGGGAGGTTCGATGAATCCACACTCGATTAGTCAACCTTGGTGCCCTGAGCAGTGTGGGTAATGTAGTTCTTGAATTGAAAACGTGGAATAAAAAACGACTCCCAGCCGCTGAAACATAACCAAAAAGATGAAACTACACAACGTAGCCAAAAGTATGTGGACACGCTTTAGTTTACACTTAGTCTGGGACTGTTTTTAATGTTTTAAGGGAAATTTATTGCTACAACTTGCACTTATATTAGCGCTGAAACATCTAGTCCATTAATCAGCGACAATTTTCATCATCAAATAATCATTTAAGTCATTATTTTAAGCTAAGATGCAACTTCTCATGTGTAAATATTTACTGGTTTTATTTGTCTTCAGCAACAGTAAATTGAAAGCCTTTGGGTTGTGGGCTGTTGTTAGAGCAAACAAACAATTTAAAGACCAAACAATTATTCAAGAAAATAATGTGTTGACTAATCTATCACTAAAATATTTATTTTAATTGGCTGCAATCATACATGATACTTTAGACATTAGCATGGTTTGCCCTTTCTTGTTTCTACATGTCAATTTGTGCTTTTACATGGATTTAAGTTACCAGGATGCCAAACAATAAAGAAATGGTTTTCCCAGTTTGGTGTGGGAGAACTTGTCAGCACAGAGCCACCATCAACCCCATCCAGCACCTTTGGGATGAACTGGAGTTCTAACGGTGAGCCAGACCTTATCACCCAATATTAGAGCCCAACCTCACTACTGCTCTTGTGTCTGAGTTGCGCAAATCCCTGCAGCCATGTTCCTAAATCTTGTGGACATCCTGAAACCAGAGGAGTGGGAGGCTGCCATGGAAGCAGATTGTTTTTGAATGAGATGTCAAACAATCACATGTGAGTGGAAAGTTTGGCTGTTCACTTTGTTGCAGTGTCCACATGTTTGGCCATAGAGCGTACATTAGTTTGCAGCTCTTGAAGTTAGGGCAGCATACACAACACTGATTTTAAATGAACAATTAATTAACAGAGCAACATTTGCAAAGTCTGTCCAGCTCAGTATATGTTAAATAAATAGCATAGCATCAGTGCAACCTTAGAAACTTTCTAGCATCTGAGAGGCACTGAGTGTGACCAGAAAATCTGGATGAGTCACTTTTATTACAGCTCATGTTCAAGTACAAGTCTTTACAATCACTCCATAGCTGAGTCATTTAACTAGCCACTTTTGTGTTTGTGCTGACATTGACTCGACAGTACTCGAGTATGGAAGTTAAAATGCCTGTATTTTCTTTTTTACTTTTGATGGGCAGAATTAATTAAGATTAAGACTTGGTCACCCTCAAGAGTCCTTTCACTCAGTTTTTCCTGCAGAAACAGAGTAGGAATGGCCAATATTGCAGTTTTAGTGCTTTGCTAAAACATGTAGCAACAAGCTCATGAGCCCTCCTGGTCGTTTTCTCCCAGCAGTTCCATGAGCGTCTCCTGGTTAGAGAACTCTTGCAGCGAGGAGTTCATCTCGTCCAGCAGATCCTCTCCCAGCAGGAAGTTCTTGATGTCGTGCACAGTCATGCCGATCCGGTGGTCTGTTATACGGTCCTGGGCGAAGTTGTAGGTTCGAATCTTCTCTGATCTGCCTCTGGTGCCAATCTGGAGGAGGAGAAAGAAGAGGGGGAAGAAAAAGAATGGGTAAAGTTTTGATCTAATCGTTAGTGTGTGTGTTAAAATGTGTAACACATTAAAGTTCCCATGCTCTGTAAGTTTTCTATTTGGCCTATATGTTCTACCTTTATTTTGCATTGTTTATTCTTTCCAGCTTTTTTTAGCAAACAATATACAAAATCACTTGAACATCCAAATGTGTTGATTTTTTTCAATAAAGTATTCATTTACTTCTTTGGCTGGTTAATTAAACTGTATTTTCAGTTAATGCCAATATACATAATCTAATGAAAATCAATGTCCTAGATCTGTCAGAAATAAAGTTATGAATATTTTCTAAATAAAACATCACTTGGCTCACCTGTATTTTATAATATACTGTCTGTATCTCACCTGTATTTTACGCTGGTTGTAGCGTTTGCTGGTCTCCTCCTCTAACTTCATGCTGTACAGCTTTGCTCTCAGAGCTTTCATGGCTTTCTCTCTGTTCTTCAGCTGGGACCGTTCCTGCTGGCACTCTGCAACCACGCCTAACACACACACACACACACATTAACGTACTATTCTTATGTGGGCATCCCACTAACTTGTATTCATTTCATGCCTACTCTTTAGAGAATATGACTGTTCCAAAAACTACTTACAACAATAAAACCTCATATTGGGAATGAACAACAGTCTTATAACTCATGACCATATAACTAAAACAATACCTCTGAAATGTTTTGTTTTTTGCCAAAAGACTGACTCAGATATACGCAACATCAAGCGAGGAGTTCAGTTGGTACCATATGCAATATATATATCAATATATTAAGCTAAACTGTTACATATGTTCCATCTATTACAACACAAAGAGTTTACAATTTTTACCTGTAGGCAGATGGACTATTCTGACTGCACTGTCTGTGGTGTTGACATGTTGACCTCCAGCTCCACTCGCTCTCTTAGTGTCTATCCTCAGGTCCTTCGGGTTTATTGTGAAAGAGATCTGACCAGAACAGACAAACACTCACACAATTTACTTACATCTAAATTAACAGTTCCTACACTTCCTACCTGCATAAACCAGCATGTTAAAAACCAATGGGAAACGGAGAGACAGCTAAAACAGCCACTAAAATTAGAACAAATGAGGTCAAACTTTACTAAGTCATCCCAAAATAAAACACTTCCTTTATATTTCTGTTTCAGTCATTTTCACAATACACAGATTAAGCAATGAAAGTATGAAAAATGCATGAAAAAAAACAAAATTTTCATGTTTGTATTTTCATAGCAAAATGCTGCGCAATACGTTGAAATATAAATAAAAACCACTGAAACTTCATAGATTTGAATGCTTTCGCTTTAGTCCTCCCATCACAAGAAACAAAATTTCACTGCCTATTTGACATCCCGTTAGTTATAATAACATCCATCCAGCATCCCATTTCAACAGGAAATACATCAAATTAAAGAAACATGATGCTCTTTGAGTGTTTTGATTACTTGAGGTATAGTGATTCCTGTAGAAAAAGGTGTTACTGTTACAACAAGAAGGAAAACATCAGAGATGAACACGCTGTTTGTGTTTATGCCGTCTACCCATCAAGCTGTACCTCAGTGGGTTGGGGTAGTACAGCCACGGTCATGGTGCTGGTGTGCATTCTGCCCTGTTTTTCAGTCTTGGGAACCCTCTGAACTCGATGGACTCCAGCCTCAAACTTCATCCTCTTGTAGCTATGAGGGCCGCTGATGCTGGCCGAGGCGTGACGTAGTCCACCTGGTTGTAGGGAGCAATAAGCACCAAAACTAGAATGTTACTGTCAACTGGTGGCAATGACAGGGAGTTATTTCAAATATTCATTTCAAAAAGAGGAACTTTAATAATGTTTATTAAGTGTTAACCTTTCCTATAAAAATAACCTTGCCTCTGCAGTCCCTTTTTCTGACATTAAATGTGGGCATAGCAGAGCGGCCACTCCACAGGTCTGTGAACGAAGGGCCCCCCCTTGTGTTTGATGTGGGGTAGTAGTAGTAGTTGTGGTCACAATGTTAAACAGCGGGGGTTTACATTTTTCTGTCATCCCATCCCTACTTTCGGTCACAAACTGAAGTAGTGAAACTGAGTGTGTCCACTATCACTCCCCATACTAAGGGCGCTGCAGCACTCACTGAACTCAGGAAAAATAAAAACCATCACTTAAACCCAAAATGACTTTCTATTTTTTTTACTGGAATTTATATGTGTACTGCATTAGCATTTGTGGTGGGAAACAGGTCATCATTAATGTGTATTAGTCTATAATAATGGGGTGGGGGGAATAATTTCCCTGAGTAAGGCAAGGCAGGTCGGCTCTATCACATGCAAAGACATTTGGGTATTTCAGGAAGTTTATTGTCTCCAACTGAATCAAACTAACCAAAGACGTCAGGGTGACATGGTGAGACAGACACAGAGTTCAAACCAGCAGCTACTGATAGAGTTAATACGGTAACACCACTGTACAGTGACACATATAGGCCATCAGTACAACAGGATGTGTTTGGTTACAGATCTAGATTATGAAATATATCTGGTATTAGAGCTTGCTCTCATTTTTTTCACTTTTGCAGAGTATTATTTTAATAATGTCTACATGTACTGTACTACCCAGACAGAGGGGGAGAGGGAGATAGAGAGAGAAAGAGGCCCCGCATATGGAGAGAAGAAGTGGAGACACGAAACAAAAACTGATCATTTGATCATGAAGACTGATAGCATGGCTTTGTAATTCTCAGGTTTATCAGTTAAATGTATTAACTAAGCTGCAGATATATATATATATATATGTATATATAGATATAGATATAGATTTATATATTTGCCGTACAAAATAGTGAACTGACCTATTTCACTGGTCATGTGCTCCAGGATGTCAAAGGACCAGCCATGGTGTTGAGCATAGCCCTGGTACATGTCAAACACCTTCAAAGGAATGGAGGTGGTACAAGTCAGCATTTAAATACAAAGAAAACTGTTGTAGGGTTTGTTTGCTTCATTATGACCCCTCTCTTCTCGCCACTTCTTCAATCCTTCTTTATTCAATCTGAGGTTCCTACTGATGTCCTGATGTAAAGTCACAAAATATTACTTTCTGGTTTGTTGCAATTAACAATTTAGATTGGTCCCAAATTTCTATTTGTGTCTAACCTATCATTTTGAAATGTTTCTGCTACTTTTATTGTTCTGGTGATCTTTTAAGAAGTCATATAAACAAGCGGTCCTAAACAAGAAGGAATAATATATACAATAGGTAAGAAGTCCCGTACTTCAGCAGTGAACAGCATGGCCTCCTGACCCCCGACACCGGCTGTAACCTCGAGGACAAGGTCGCTCAAATCCGCCTCCTCCTCAGGGATCAGCACATCCAGGATCTGATTAGTGAAGCAGGTTGATTTGACAGAAAGTCAAACAAGATAGATGTGATGTGTGAATAACTGAATATCTAATGTGCAACTAGTACAGAAACAACAGTAACAGCTACAGTTAGTGAATGGTTTAACATTAGTTTTGTTGGAAATGTGCTACAACAAAGGCCTTTTTCTGTTCTGGTACTTTATACTGCAGCAGCCTGTCACAGAAATTATGTATCACAGTTCTACCTTTTGTCTAAACTCTTGAATATTATGCAGACAGTCTTCTCTTTCCAGCTCTGCCAGTTCTCGCAGGGCTGGATCTTCATCTTTGAGGAAAAACAAAAACATACAGTGAACTAGGGTTGTGTGTAATATGACGATTTATATATTGACACAATATAAATGTATCTACAGTACTGTGGCATCCATTCCTTAAATATCTGAGTGTACTTGACTGCATCACTATGAGGTACTACCACTGTCATAGCCTAAAACAATTAATCCTATCGGTTTGTTTTTCTGATCCAAACTGTTTTTTCATAGAATTTTCCATAAAATTTCCCCTTCTCACCTTTTAGGAGCTTCTCGGTCTCAGCAATCTCTTTTTGTTTGTTTTCCAGCTCTCTGATGCTCTGGATAAGGGGAGCAAGCTGGGACACTTTGGTCCTCTTGGCCCTCAGTTCTTCCTCACTGCACTGCTCCTCCGTCAAACTACTGTTGACTACTTTTAAACATTCACTGTACTCTGCCTCCATCTTCTTGAAGTATTCCTGCAGAGAACTCTTGGCAAAAAGTTCATCCACCGACAGCAACTTGGCTGCCAGTAATGGTGTACCAGTATAAAGAGTTCTTGTAGTTTTGCCACAGTTATTATTGGCGTGTTCATAAAATCTGACTGTTCGGCTGATGACATTTGGTGATTTTTGAAAACGAGGTATCCACAGACTAAAGACACACTCCTTTCCACTCGGAAGAAGGTTTACAGCTCTTCTGTAAGCCATTGTATTAGCAGATTTGTCTGAAAGATTCACTGTGTGGCAGAACAAACAAATACCAATATAACGAGTCTTTGGTGCATGCTCCTCTCTAGTCCGGAAGGAACTCACACCGAATTTCATTCAAAAGTTTTATAATTTTATATATTTTTATCTCTAACTAAGATATATTCCCGTATATTTGCTATATTAAGAGATATTCTGTGCCAGACGAAAACATTCTTGAATTCGGTGTGCATGTATTACATCAAGCAGTGTTTTATTTTGATGAAATTTTTAATTTTGTACAACGTTCATGTCACCAACAACCACATTTCTGCGGAACACGACAACCACAACGCCAGCCTGAATATGTAAATTGGAATTTTAAAAGCCAGTGAACTAAAGACTGCCAGTCTGTGCTGTTTCGACAACGGGTGGATTTCAACCTTCAAAACAATATAAGAGCATTTGCGAAAGTAAACAACTCACTTATATGCGATCTTGAAATCAAGTAACAAACGGTCGAGTGCCTCCTTTAGGCTTTTGCTGTTACCGGAAACATCGATGTGGCTATAATGAACAATGTTTCAGTCATACATTGTCTACAAACTTCCTAGCAACTTCTTGTTAATGCTCGTTGTAAAAATATCGTTCCTTTACCACCTTGCTGCAGGGCGCAGACATATTGAATGTTGCACGCATGCGCGGTGGACAAGACATCTTCTTCTGCAGACACAATTACAGCAGGCTATAGATTGTTTCAAAACACAGCACTTTGCACTGAAAAAAGCCCATAGTAGATTCAGATTATTAAATATAAGTAAATACTGAGGTGAAGATAAATAAATAAAAATATAGGGCCATAAATTACATTGTATATGTGTATTTAATACATTTACAGAGTATCATGTACAGGGTGTGTGGCAAAAGGGAATGATGCATTGATGTTTCGGACCAAACACCAGGGAGAGGACCTTTCAGGGGCAGTTGCCCACTTTGCCTGTGCTGTCCTGTAGCTGTAATTGAAATGACTGTGTAGAGTTGTAAAATTTGAATTGAAAATAGGCTTGATGCTGGGAGCATCATTTAATTGCTCAAATTAGCATTATGCATTCCAGTATGCAAAGATTGTAAGCATCAGGACTGAGGAGGTGCACCCTCCACACCCCTACATACATCTTCTTTGTTTCTGTCTGTCACTGACCTCAAATAGTTTTCTCATTTCCCCTTTGAGCTACTTTTTTTGTCTCCCTATTTCAGCTTTGTTGTTCATTAAACATCAAAATACTGACAACAGTTTAATAAAGTAGTACCCTGGCTGTTGTTTACTTGTAATGCAGAACAAATAGCATAAAATAAAGTAAAAAGTTTAAAGTGAAACAAATGAGGTACTGTATCTTAACTAAATTACCACATTCCCCAACTTCCCCCCATTCTGGTTTCAATGAAAGAGCCACTTCACACATTCCAGGCAAGGGTGTGAACTGCACTGTCCTGTGAATGACCAGTTCTTTAACTCTTTTGTGTCAAACACTGGGATTCCTGACAGAATTGAAAGAAAAAGGATTTTACTATATTCCAGGCTCTTGTTTTTTATTTGCCGTACAAAATAACCTCAACAAGGCTAAATAGCCTTCTTGGATTCCTGTGTGATGCAACCTGAGTAATAACACTGTGCTATGTTTGTTGTTGTTATACCTTACACATAATCTGCTATCATCTACATCACAGCAACATTGTGACTATGTACATGTCTGTCTTTTCAGACTTATAGAAGAAGCTGAGACAATATGTAGCAGTTTTTAAATTAACATTTCATAATACAATTTAACAATGTTAAACCTCTAATTTACTGACTGGACACTGGACAGCTAAAAAATGACCTGAAACTCACTATAAAGATTCAGAGTGAAATCATAAATCAATGTAGGTTCATCACTACCTGTAACCCCTTTTACACTGTTTCCACATTATCATTTGATTTTATTAGTATACAAATATCAAGGATAGCTGCTTTAATGAAGGTAGTTAAAAGTATGTACTATTTGAAACTCAACATGAATATACACTTGCTACCTAGAGGTTGTGAAGACACTTATGTAGACATACCATGAACTCCCTCAGCAATATTAAGCCATAAATATAAGTTTTAGATTTCTTTAATGATAACCGTCCACTACCTCTACAATATTCATGTTCATATTATGGTGTAGCCTAATATTCAATTCGGCTGAGGTTTACAGATACTTACCCTACTCTAAGCACTGTAACCATAGACTGCATGACTGTAACCGATTGTGGAAAGATTATTATCATCCGGGTTTCTGATCGGGCGGACAATATCAGTGGAACCACGTCGACTGCGCGCTCACGTCACCACCCCAGCCGTTCAATTCTCAGCTCCCATTGGTTGATGGTTTAAAGGGTCGAACACCTCCTTCACTGCGATTGGTTATCGACTTTTGCGCACGGATTTCAAATAGGAGGCAGCAACTGGCGGATTTTTAGAGCTTTTTATTCAGGTAGAGGAACTGAGCGCATCGTTAGCTTGGCGGTTAAAACGGGGAAAGCAAGAGTCTTCTTTTGATAACGATATCAACAAGCGTAAGGTAAGAAGCTTCACTTTATCGGCTCCAGCCTCCGAACTGCTAATGTTAATGTACAGACTTGATCATCTTAGCAACGTTAGTAAGTTAACAATATTACTAGCTGTAGGCGGTCAACTGGCTTTGGGATTTAAACGCTAAGTAACAATACGAACCTAAACTATGTAGGATTTCAGCATAGTTTTGAGTTATGTAACGGTATGTGATTGCATACGAGCTGGTAACTTAAAGTTGGCTAAGTTAGCTTTTAGTGACAAGTTAACTTACTGTGCATACTGTAACGTTACGCGGGTAAAGTTAACGTTAAATGCAGGTCGGGTTTGCATGGAGCATTCACCCGTTAATGTTAACGTTACAACATATCTTACAACAAGGTAAGTTTTAACAAAAAGCACTTACTTAATGTTAACTTATGCATTAAAAGACTGCAAACCGTAGTTGCACGTCTGAGGTATTGTCACGTCACTACCACCGCCATTTCTGCATCGCGCCAAAATACATTTCAATTTTGATATTTTTTTGGCGGAAGTGTTTTTAACTGTGGCCTAAGTTTATGTTAACAATTTTAATAGTACTGTAGTGATGTTATTTCTGCGTTTAACATAATGGAAACTTTAGAGAATATAGGTAAGTCAACGTTAAGCTAGCTAGCTTATAAAAAAGTTAACGTGGCTTGGATGAGAGCTGCCATGCTGCCTGAGAGTTACATTCAGTATTTAAAAACTAACATAACCTATCGATTTGTCTCCTTTTATCCAGAAATCTACATACCGCGCATTGTTTATGTTTCACTGTACGAAAGTCATCATGAAATGCCCTCGCTACGAGGCGACCAGGGCCAACAAAATGGAGAAGAGCTCTGCTGCAGAGTCCAGGGTGCTGCACCTCAAAGCTTCCCCAGGGAAAGGGCCAACCCCCCTCAAACCTAAGTGCCCACCTGCTGGAGGGACTACTGTGTTGTTGTCTCTCAACAACAGCACCAAAGCAGTCAATAACAAGGAATACAGCAACAGCAGGGAGCCCGACCTGACTCTGGATGTGCTTGAGGACAGCGGCTATCTGTCTTTGCACAACAGTCAGATTGATGATCACCACGGGGATGAAGAGAATGACCAAATCCAGGGAAAACCCACAGCGCCCCCTCTGCCTTCTGCTGCTGCACATCAAGAAAAGACAGTATCGCCCAAGAATTCTCCCTCCAAATGTCAAGGGAGTCCAAACTCTAGCCATCAAGTGTCCCTGGTGGCAGCTTTCACTCCAGTGGGGCGTCCTAGGAGGAGAACAGCAGCATACTCATTGTCATCCACGCCATTTATGCATCACAACAACCCTAACCTGCCTATACTGAATTTCCAGCAGGCCGTGTGTAAAGAGCTTGAAAAAGACTATCAAAAGAATAAGAGGTAGGATTACATTCTCCTATTTTTATTTTGTTTGTTTTGCCTGGTTACAAAGGCCATGTTCTTTTTTTCTGTTGTAAAATGTTGCACATTCATGTGTCAGTTTTGGTCACAATCAGTGGAAGGTCTTTCTGGCTGTGGGATATCTTGACAATACCAAAATTGTACCGAAGGGAGTGGGAATATTGTGAAACCATATGAAGGTTTAGGGCAGAAAACATAACCCCCCACATTCACTATTTCCCTTGTAAGATGTTCCTGGGCGTCTCATTTCACTGCATAACTCTAAGAACTGTAGCTTCACCACAACCAAGTTCTTGTTTGACTTGACTGACTGTAAAATGTTCATTGAATTAATGTTTCCCTGTATCTCAGGTATGACTTGAACATTGTCAAAAAGGTCGCAGAGGATCATCTTTTGGATCGGGTTATCGGAGGCAAGATGGGCATGGAGTACATCGACATGTTTTCATCACTGCTCTGCAGGAACATGAAAATCATCCTGACCAACATCCTGGCTCTGCTGGGAGATATGGACCTAATTAGGTAAAGTAAAATGTTTCACTGTGGTGAACAGGGAGGGGGATTGTACTTTCAAGGAATCAGTCTACTTAAAAGTTTAGATGGGAATTGAAAGTAAATACCTGTCAGGATTATCTTCATGTCTGTATTAATCATGTGTTCACTTTTTTTCACCTCACAGCTGTAAGAAAGTGAGCAAGACATGGAGGAGGATCATCTGTGAAGATACAGCATCTCTGAGCAGGTGTGAAAGAGCCGAGCAGTCATTATGGGTGAGGAAAAGCATGCTTACAAGTGTACTCTCTCTAAAAACATAAGCTGAGTGCTACAATATTATAATGATACATTATTATTATTATACATTATGATACCCCTGGCCTTCGGTCGGATTCTTGTCAAGCACTCTTTGCGCCTCCACACCCTTCATATTGATTGAGACTGTGTCTGATCTTTACATGCACTGTGTAATGTCACATAACTGAAACAACACTGGGAATTCCACTGGTTTTAGACTAGACTCTTTATGTTGCTCTTAGCTTCAGGCACTCCTAAACTCAATTCAGCCACACATGTCTAAATCTGTATTCACTTAAATTTAAGGTTTGGCTTTTGTTTTATCTCTATTGTCTCGTGTTCCATATGTAGACAATTTAAGCCAGGAATACTTGAATTCCTTCATATCTAAATTCCTCCAACTGTGGCAACTATGAGGCTCTCAGTACCTGTGTGCATTTTCATTTTTAGAAGGAATGAAAGTTTGATAATCCTGCTGGGAATTTCTCTATTAGAGCATCAAATGCCAAAGACAATTGTGACATTGTCATTCATTTCATGGCCTAATGTGTTAGTGTTTTATTCTGTTGTAGGAGGCATGCTGTCTGAGACAAAGCAGCTGTGGTCTGACAAGAGATGTAGGTGTGTCCAGGGTGGTGCTGTCCGGCATGCAGACCCTGGCCTCCTCATGCACTCCTTCCTCATCCACCCCAACACGCAGGGTCAACAGGCGAACGGCCTCCTCTCAGAAGGCTCCCCCACATACACGCTTTAACGAATATGTGCAGGTGAGCATTTAGTTTATAAATTAAAATTATTTTTAATGATTTTCATGTCAATCTATTACTCGACCGATGGTTGTAGCCCTAGTATAAAGAAAAAGGGGTGTCGCGCAATGTAAACCTGCTAACAGGAGTTGTGGTTTGACATTACTGATGTGTTACGATGGTGAGGAAATCAGACTTACACAATGACAAAATACATTAATGTACATTTTGTCCTTTTGACTGTAGCTTTAATAAACATGCATGTGATTTGTTCTGCCTTCTGTCCAGGCTGCCAGCACTCTGAAACAACACCAGTCTCTGCGTCAGTGCAAGCTTTGCGGCTCACCAGCAACACATTTGCCCGAGGTTCAGAGGGCCACTTGTACGCGCCTCAGCTGTCTCTTTGACTTCTGCACCCACTGCCAGGAGGCCTTCCACGGCTCGACCCCCTGCAGAGTGGTGCAACCCCGACTCTCCTCCAAGACCCCTCTGATCATCCCAGGCAGCGCTCGCAGCAAGAGGAACATCCGGCGCTTGTGACTTGAGCCTTCCTGAGGTTTTTATCACTGACTTTTTAAATGGGGCCCCCAAAGCTTAGACAGCTTTTTACACATCTCTGCTCTGTTATGTGCTGAAATCTGGCTCTACCTTACTGAATCAACTGACTGAAGCACTTTTTGAATCACTACTGGGACAATCAACCAGAAAGTGTCATCTGGCTAAAACCGTTGTCGTCTGCGAGCGACAAACACATGTCAAGATAAGAAAGAAATGCACACTGTTATGCTTTAAATTGTACAGTTTTATTATGTTTTAAAATGAAATGGATGTACGTCTGTATATATTGTCACATTTTAAATAGTTTTGTATTCGTTCTTTTAAATAAATATTGATATACATGTGCATATTTACTGTATTTGTATTTCCTGTAAATATACGTTTCCTAAAACTTATCTTGTGGTTTTGTGGTTCTTTGACATTACTTTTTTATCCTGAGCTGAGTGCAGGCTCAACTTCACTTTGACCAGTGAAAATAGCTTCTGCATCCACCAGTCACTTTAATCAGTACGTGAGTTTCATTTTACCAATGGAAATGACAAATCTCTGTAGTACTATGCTACAACTGGTTAAATTACTGTTAATTTCAGATCAGAAATAGTATAGACTTTGTGCCAAGTTTACATAGCTGGAGAAAAGGTTAATTGAACTAACCAAAGAAAAATGCATCACATTTTTTAACAAACTTAAAATACAGGTGTTGAAAACAGCTCCATTTCCTTGCTTTATTTCCAACACATTCTTGTAATCATGTTTTTAATAAATTTAAATATAAGAAGGAAAGATTTACAGTTCAAAGTTAAAGCATTGAAGTTGGTAAAGTTTGGATTTTTTTTTCCATTATGTAAACAAACATTTACATAGTCTAATATGGCATACCATCCCATGTTCCCTCCAACCACCCCAACTGTGCCTAAATATAAAATAACACATTTTAACAGACAATGGTTCACTAGATATGAAAGTACAGATTTGATTCTCCCAGACATCAAGGAGTCCCCCTTTTTTAACAAGCAACATGGTTCCTCTGCATTTTTATAAATGGCTTAGATGTTACTAATCATTTAAACATAAAAGTTAATTAGCGCTTACTTGAACTATCTGTACGTGTTTACAGTATTTTGCCATAGACTTAATGCAGTTCTCTTAACTTTGGATTAGACTGGAAATGCATAAATTTTGCTTTGAATGATTTTTGGTTGGCTCTGCGATGGAGCTGGGATTGGCCCCCACGACTATGTACGCAGGATAAGGGGTTGACAATGGATGGATGATTTCTGGTTGTTTTCACACAGTTCTGTTCTTTTCACACTACTTGTTAGAAAACGCTGTTTGCAAAACATTTCATGCAGACTTCACTTGAGTGAAGTTTTCATCTGATAGTCTTCTGCTCACAAAATGTTCTTTCTTGTTCCCAGTGAAGGGAAATCTGTTTCTGCTGTGTGAAAATATACAGGAGGTACAAAAAAGCTGGACTCTACAATCAATAGGAAGTCACATGTGAAGGGACACGCTGGTTGTTACCTTGTTTGCTAAAAAATAGAAGCAGAGACAGTGTAATAGCAGCTATGTTTAGGTGGGACAATCTGTTCTTTGTTGCAGTGGCATGCTGGACAATGTGAGGATCAATTGGACTGCATTGACTGGAGAGACTTCAAGCCCATCCAGCAGTACCCATATAGCCTCTCTGCTTTACGAAAGCAAGACTTTATTGTGTTGTTTTACAAACTCAATTCTCATGTACAGGTTATGGTTATGGTCATAGTCTCTGACAGTTAGGTGTCTGACGAGGGAGGAAATTACAGTGACGGATGTAAATGACAAGTGAGATATGCAGCAGTAAACAGGCAGTCTAAAATATTTTGTTAATTTAGTTTTTAGTTTTTCACCAAAAATGACTTGAGGTTTTAAGTTATGATGTGATGCACTGTGTTGAAAAAGAAGGTTGTCAATAGGTTGGGCATTTTGTAACAGTGCTTTCCTTTTGGACACAATCATTTTCATTTGTATTATTGTATAAAGAGAACAACAGTTTGCAGCTTCAAATTGTTGTTTTGCAAATGGAAATTAAAGGTTTTGGTGTTTGGCAAAAACAAGGACTTGGTTTTCTTCACCAGAGGGCAGCATTGTTTCCTCCCTCTCAATCTCCTCATCAGAGATGGAGTCTCTCCTCACTATGGCTTTCTGGTTTGTATCTCACAACCTTTTTCTGAATTTCTGTAAAAGAGCTAAAAGTATTTTTAGTACTTACAATACAATAAATAATGTTTGTATACTGCAGCTGCTACCAATATCATATTCTGTTAAACCATAGACAAAACACAATTTCACTTACAAAAACTTCACAAAATAAATACATAAAATGATGAATAAACAATAATAGTTATAGTAAATAGGACTCAACAGTAACTTAAAATAAGGGAAAGGTTTCATTGCGTTCTCTGCCCAAGCAGTACTTGCACTCTGACAGATTCAAACCACAGCTTGAGTGATAAAATCATGTTTCACAGCAGTTTGAAATTCACAACATGATGTATGATGACTTTATAGTATAAAATAACTTGAACTGTAAATTAATGGGGAGCTCCACTAGTTCTACAAAAAGTTGCATGCAGCCTTTGGAAACAGACATATGTAATGTGATATCTTCTGTGGCTTTGTGGCTCTTTGTCAAGTCTGAGAAAACAAGTGTCTCACCAATTGTTTGGGAAACCTGTATTACAAACAGTGACAGTCGATGTTGACTTTTTCCAGCTCTAATGAAAAGATGCGGCGTAGGTGCATCATGGGAAGTGTCAGGAACGTGATCCATGATAGGGATTAAAAGTCTTTATTAATTCAGTTTCATTTTAATTTAATTCTAAAATATTCTCTCTTGCCTCCTCTAGGCCACAATGTTCGTCAGTTAAAGTTTGGCTGTTAGGAGATGTTATACACCTATAAACTAAAAGTGTTGTTTTGACAGTGTTTATGAGTAAACAGGACGGAGTTCAGTCCTTCTTTGTGGAGTTTAAGTCGGCACCATCAGACCTGTAACAATCACAGCCTCTGCTAGGTAAAGCACCAAGGAAGCTCATAGACCCATAATGGGCAAAAAATAAAATTAACTGAAATGAATTAATAATTTTTAATAATCTTTTAATTGGTTAATCCATCTATCCATTTTCTGCCACTCACTAGGGTCCAGGTCACACCACTGAATAAAAAAGGGATATAATGATAAATAAGTAATAGTCTCTTGTGCTATTGTCCCTTTTCCCATCATACTTGTGAAATAGGTTTTAAATTATATTCTATGTGGTAGGTCCCGACTTTTTGAAAGTACTATACTAAATAGTTGAACTTATTAATGTTTTTCAAGCATAACTGTAGAGACAAAGCAAAACCTTTTTTCCAGTAAATCAAGGCTCAAACGTCATTAAGTTTAGCATGCTGTCTCTCCCTGATGAGGTATTCAACTGTAGATGTGTTTCACATTGTGTTTAATATATAACTCTCCTATTATAATAGTTGTCATGCCCTCACAATGTGCTATTGTGTTACTTTATAGTGATTCATAATGCCTTGTGACTGGCATGTGTGTTTAATAATAAAGCAAGTCTGCACATTATTATCAGCTTGCTTCAATTCTGACAGAGAGAAAGGAAATACCTTTTGAATGACAAATTGTTTTTTTCATCACTGCCCTGGAGCCCTTAGAAAACACCCATTCAAAACAAACACTCACAAGCCTTTGATAATATTCCTCCCAGGATAAAAATAGCTTTGCTTGAGTCAGTCATCACTTTTTAAGTTAGAAGAGTTAGAGTTTTTTAAGAGTTGCGGATAGCATCACTGACATTAGATAGTTACCTCTGACATTTACACGATTTGTCTCTCGTCTCTCTCTTTACAGTTGAATTGCTGTGTGTGTGTGTGTGTGTGTGTGTGTTTTGTTGTGATGACGCATGTAAACATCAGTCAACTTTCATTCATGTGTCAGCTCTTGCGTGGAAATCATTTGATGTATCACCCCAGGTGTGGTCTTGTTAGGGTTAGGGTTAACCCCAACCCACACCATGAAATTCTGCATGACCTAATGTTTTAGTCTTTACATTTTTTGTGGTTAGGGTTGGTACTTTCACATGTTTTACCTGAGCTTAATTTTGTTTGATTGCAGGTGTAAGTGAAAAAAATGTTTCTACTCTCTCAGGACAAGCAGACATTTCCCTTAAAAAGTTTTGCCTTATTAAAAAGAAACTTATATTTGTGCTTTTGTGAGATATAACCCTCTTCATAAGTCACTGTCAAATAGGTTCCTGTACACTTATCATGTCAATTGAACCTCTTGGCCTGAAACCAATTAAAACAACCTAAAAAGGCCTGAAAACATTTTGTAAAAAGCTTTGTTACCCTCTCTCTGATTTCTTTTTAATGCAGGAACAACAAAGTAGACTTAAAATGATTGTAAATGTCACCCCATCCGGTCAGTACTGAAGTTTAAAAATGCCTTTTTTCCAAATTACTGCTTTAAGCAAATGGAGAATTTACCTAGTACTAGTAGGTAAAGATGAACAGTTATTATGTAGCCATACATTGTGACTGACCAAACAGACCACATGCTATTTATTTATAGACATTTCACATGCTGCTGTTATGCCCATAAAATATGTATAAGTCCTCTGTAAATATGCAGTGATTTAATGTATTACTAAGCTTTAAAAAGTAGTAAAAAGTAAAACAGTTTCAAAGGGTACATACAGTATGCATGTAGATTAGTTAGGGAACCAATTCTCAGGTGGTTTCTTGTGGGACAACACACATCTGTCTTAAAGGAATAGTTCGACATTTTGGGAACAGCCATTATTTGTTTTCTTGCCAAGAGTTAGATGAACGGATCAATACCATTCTCGCTGCTGTATTCTCAGCATGAGGATGGAGCCAGCAGTTGAGACTGAAAACTGAAAGTAAGGACAAACAGCTAGCCTAGCTTTGGACAGAGGTAACAAAATCAGCCAATTTTAGATATATCTGTATCAGAGTGGGTTTCAGCCAAAGATGTTTGTGTTAGTTTAGAAAGAATGTCACGATTACGTAGTTTGTCCACCAGAGCTTTGATTTTCAGCTGTTCCTTTATAACCAAATTTAAGTGGGCTTTCTGTTTATGAACAAGAAACAAGACTTCTCTGTATGTATATGTAAATATAAAATATATATTGCCCAATGTATAGGCAAATATTAAATATAAATCCGTATCGACAGCAGAAATCTTGTAATGTAACACAACTTATACCAAATAAAAGCCATTCATTGAGCAGTATGTTTTGTTGGCTTAAAAGTAACACATATCTGCTACTGAAGAAGAGTCACAGATGTGTTGAAAAGAGAGAAGACCAGCAGCTGTACCCCTAACATGTAAGAAAATGTCATGATGATGGAACTAAATGGTCTATTTTGTAAAACGTCAGAGCTGTGGGTGGCGGCCGCTGATTAATCTGTGCTGTGGCCTTTCACTCCCTCAGCAACCCAGGGTCATTTATCTGGCAGATTTATTGATCGGCTGCTGCACTGAGACACATCCCCAACACAATCAGACCTGCTACTAATTGTAAAAGTCATTAGAGCGGGCTGCTACATTTCTGTGTTTGTGCGTGTGTATGTGTTAGCAAACCCAGGCAGGACTTGTGCACCATGGCGACTTGAACATAATGTAGGTTTGTAGCTGAAGCCTCCTGATGAGCATTTGTTGAGCCAATCAGAGCAAAAAGTTAGCTCACAAAATGCTGAATATTCTCAGCTATAATTAAATATTGTGAATGAAAGGAAAGACAATTTGTTTTTTATTCCATTATTTTGTAAGTGTTTCCTTGACTGCTGGGTAAGTGTTTCTCCATCTCCATCAGCCCTCCTTCTCTTCTCTTTTCTGTCACTATTCTTAGTGTTTTATCCTCTTATCCTTTAAAGTTCACTCTTTCTGTGCTTTTTTTTGCGTAAATAGCTCATTTCAGCCCAAGGATAGAGAAGCGGGTTTGGTGTATGACAGGGCAACATCCGGACCATGTGTGTGTGTGTGTGTGTGTGTGTTTCAGGTTGATGATCCTGATGCACAGTGACTTCCACATGTCAATCGGCCGTACGTCAACAAAGTTGAACTGTAAAAGCCCTGAAACGAAGCCGTCACTCGAGCGCCTGCAGGGAAACCAGAATGAAACAGGAAATGAATCAAGTCCTCAGACTGAGGCAGAGGAGGGAAAAAGGAAGCCTGGCGGGTGACTCTATGTTTTTAATCTAAAAAAAAAGGCAGAACACATATGTCACGTAAACTGCTATGGTGCGAGCAGACTTGTAGTATATTTGCGGTTAGGGAATAAGATGAATTTGCTGTTCAAAGTTTACATTTTCCTTTTCAGCAATGCCTGCTTCATGTTCATACATTTAAGAGGGATGTGTTTGGTATTTGTTTAAGTCATTTTTAATGTAAAAAAATGTCATGGTTCCAGCTTCACAAATGTAACGATTTTCTGCTTTTCTGTTTGATAATTTTAATGTCTTTTTAATCATTTTGAGGTTTGTACTGACAAAACAAGCATTGATGGTGTCACTTTGGGCTGTGGGCAATTGTGTCAATTGTGGGCAATCATTTATCACTATTTTCAGAAGTTTTAATTAATGGAGAACACAATCAATAATTGCAGTCTGATACAAAAACAGTAGTACTTTTACAGTAGTTGAGTACTTTTACTTGTAATACGTAAGTGCATCTTCCTGATTATACTTTCATACTTTTACTTACATAACATCATAACATTTTCAATGCAGTACTTAATTTTTTTTAAAGTGAGGTATTAGTACGTTTACTTAAAGGATCTGAATTTTTCATACACCACTGGCACACAGTTTTACTGTGCAATGAGAGATTATTAATGTCATTTTGTGTGCGCTTCCTTTTAGATTTACCTCCAAGTAAAGGGGTTTGGATAATCTGTTTAAATTGTTTGTGTTTCTTGCCCTGTCTGACTAGCTTAAAGAGATGTTGCCATGTTCCAAGATTGCAGAAATTTGTCAACATAAAGCCAAACCAACAGCAGCTAACACATTGAACTTGAGGTAAGATGCTGTTTCAAAATTCAAGAATGGACTTTAAACCTCGACTTTTAAGCCAACAAGGATAAGCGATCAGAAAAAAAATGAGTGATCAGAGAAAAATATATGACAACAGTGAAGCCTCCATCACAAAGCTCCAGAACGGCTACTAAATGAACCTGGTGAGTCAATGAATATTGTGTTCATTTCTTTGTGTGTTTCAGGATTCTGCTCACAAATGTAGTAATGATGTTTGTGGTTGTTGTACAGACTAAATCGTTAGAATCTGCAGTTGTAACAGCTTTGCTTAATTATTTTTGTGTTTTGAGAGATTAGTGATGCATACAAATATAAGAATATGGGTTGCTGCAGCAGATGTATTTGAGTCTTTCAACTAGAAGGAAGAGCTCTGCTTAAGCAAGCACACACACACACACACACACACACACACACAACAAGGCTGCAGCCCCCTCTCTCTGGCTATTTTTACTCTGTTTGGTCCATTAAGATCAGCAGTGATGAGAGTTAATGAGTGAAGCCTCTCCACAAAGCAGGCAGTAATCGCAAATGTCCAGGAGAGTGGATACACACACACACACACACACACACACACACAAAGATATGTACACACACCTATAATGCTCACACAAAAACACACATACTGACTGGAGTTTTTTGTTATGGTGATAAACCTGCCTGACTCTGGGACAATCGATGAAACCCACTTCCATGTTACATAGAGTGGTGGACTTAATCAAAGCAATCACCAAATTCCTGTCCATCCTATTTGTATAAACAGTTATCTGCACATGAATGGTTACATGTAGGGAAACACTGTAACATTGTAACATGTAAGTAGGCAACCTCGAAACCAATCATCTATTTTCTGCTGATAATTTAGCTTTTTATTAATCTCGGAGCCCTAGAAACTTGCTTTTTTAAACTATCGTCATTCAAATCATCGTCAGACGATACCCAATGGGTTCCAAGATTGCTAATCAGACTGTAAACAATGAACAGTGCACAAAAGTGCAAGTTTCGGCCTGAACATATGTTATCCATTATCCGGATACTTACCAACAAAGCCAGACAGCAATTGACACAAGAGAACTTACAGTAATGGTACAGATGTCCAAGTGTGGCATCTTGTATTATATTATAATGTTTTTAGCTAATGATTGAGCAACATTATGTAACTTTTCTACCATAAAATAACCTCTGGCGGAGAGCTGTGCTGTGCCGAATTCTGCCTGTCTGCCGAGAACTGCATGCCCCTTGCCAGTGGTAACGGTCATTAATGCTGAGAAAAGAAGTGGATGCAAACTTTGGCAGGTAGCCTACAAAATTTGTTCTGCCGGATTATGCATCCACCTCTTTAGGTCCTTTTAAGACACTTTGCTGTGCTCATTGATTAAACGCGGTTATCACCACATATATTTACTGAATCTCAAGGAATGGTACTTATACTAAGTTTATTAAAATATTAAATACTTATATGCTTCGAATCATTTATCACCATTGATGAACCCCACAAAGTATAGTATAGCATTTAAAAGCAGTATTTGGAGGTGCATGCAATTCTCGGCAGGCAAGCAAAACTCGGTATAACATCTGTGCCATGCTGGAGCCATGCGAGCAACATTACTCAGCAGCCTGTAGCAAATGGCAGAGGAGAAGAGACCAAGGATGACGTGGACAGAGGAAGCTAAAACGAGAAAAAGACAGTGACCAAGCAAGAGGCTCATGGACGTCGGCGAAACTTCGTAAATTAAAGGGCGGCAAGACAGATGCCGAGCTGCTACATTGCTATGCTTTGTTTTGTCGAATTTAATGTTTGGCTGTGTTAGCAAAGTAGTTGACTTTTTAGTTTTTGAAAATAATTATAAGTGTGCATTCAGACCAAGCACAAGGCAAGCGTTGTGCGCAGCGCAATTATATTAAGAGTCATAGCAAAGACAAATTCCTGTCCGGCAGTGCGCAGGATGCGTTGGCCGGCGACTCAAAGGGATTCACTTGAGCTCAGAATTACTTGCTTTTATAAAATTAACACTCAGAAAACAAACGTTTTAAACGTTGTTGTCTTGCTGTCATTTCTGACCTAACAAAACATGAATTCATGTGTTTCGCAAAATGGCAATCATGTTGTAGTTATTTGGCATCATTTGGATCTGTTCATTGCAATAAAATCAAAGCAAAATGTCTACTTTGGTTTCATACTGCTATAATAGGCCTAATCAAGGGTTGTGTTTATTCGCATTGTGTGTGAAAACTCGGCTGTAGTCCAGCGAGAAAACTCAAAAAGCGAGTATACAAAAATGCACACATACAGCTGTCAGGTCTGTACAGTAGGGGTGCAAAATCACAGAGAAAAACAAATATTACAAAATGTTGCTTTAAGTCTGTTGTCCATTCAGGATGACACCTTGGCTTCTTATTATAAAATCATCTGATCTGGGACCAGCCCTGCAGAACATTGCCTCTGACATTTATGAGTCAAATGTCCGCTTCCATTTTGATACTTGTAAACAAAGTGAGTCACAACAGATAGTGAGCAATTAAATTTTGACCTTAAAATTAGTCATTTGGGGGAAATCCTGGTCACATGAAATCTGATGAGTTGTATGGAAATGTTGTTATATATGTATATTTTTTGCCTTTGTTGCAAAAATGCTTGGTGATAGTAGAGGTAAAAAAAAGAGCGTTTGTCAACTGAGAAGTAGTACAAGGGGCTAAAAATAGAAGTATGAAAAAGAGGCCCAAGGAAAACAATAAAATGAAATAGAGTCTTTGATGCTAAATATCTGAACTAAAACAATTTAGTGCTATTGAAATACTTTACATATCTGTTTCTCCAGAAAAAACAACAACACTTAATTTTACCTTCAAGCTTGGTTTACAGATGTTTAAGAAGGTAAATAAATGATAAATGAATTTACAAAAAATAAACAGCAGCTATTAAAAAAAAGAAAATACTGCAGCAGTGACACTCATTGCCTGCAGGTGGCGTATAAGTGTTAAAATTGCAGCAGCAATTACTTTATTTCGTCAGAAGGGGGTGATTTAAACATGTTTCTTCCTATAGGTGGAGCAGATTGGCATGTGGGGACAGATCTCACATTGACGGAAGACCTACATTTTGTGGAAAATCTGCAGCCCACTAAACAAGAACTAAATTAGACTTAGTTTGTGACTTCTAAAAAAGCATTTACCGTATAAAGCAAACTTCCTCTGCTGCAGGATAGGACACCGAGCATTGGAGCCAAAAATGCACAGGTATCATTTACACTGTGGACATGTTCCCACCACTTTTTGTAATGTCCCATTTTGTCCACACAGCTTTTTGAAAGTATAATTTCTTAAAGACTTTCTAAAATATAGCTTGCAGTTAAATAACAAATGAAAAGGCCTTTAGAAATGTGTATTAGCACATTAAGAAATCATGAAATGCAATAAAATATAGAAAAACAAATGTACATTGTCAAAAAAACAACTTAAGCTAATATAAAACAAGCTGCTGATTATAGAATGACCAAAACGTGCATATATCAATCAGTAACTTTAACAACTTCTTGACACAGTTTCTTTTTGCATTCTCTCCCTTTGAACATAACAAAAGAGGAGGGAAGATTAAATCATGCCTACAATTTTTTTCCCTTAGCAGGGATGATATTACATGAGAAAAGTTGAGAAACAAATCTAAAAGCAACACAGAATGAATAAGAGCTGCACTTCATTATATTCTGTTATATTTATATATTTGGAAATGTCACATGCTACCTGAATTTTGTTTCCTTTTACATAAATAAAAACACTTCCACCATGAATTAGTGCAGAAACTGTCATGATTCTGCCTGTGTGTCCTTTTCGGGAGTCTGGGTTTGAGTTCTATATCTTTGTTCTCAGACCTGGTCCTCAGTTCTTGTTTTAGTATTTGCTTCTAGTTGTCGTTTACATTATTTTGGTTTAGTCTGCTCTGTACTGTCTGCACTGTTCTAGGTCTGTGTTCTCGTTTAGGTTCTGGTACTTTGTAACATGTGTGTTTCTGTCTTTGGTTATTCATTTTGCCCCATGTCAGCCTGTCAAGTGTTTTCTCTGTTTTCCCCTGCTCTCTCTCTGCCTGCCTGTGCCTCGTTACCTTGATCCCTGTTACCTATGTTGCTCCTGCCCTGCTCGTTAATCCTTAATCCATATATATATATATATATATATACCTGGTGTTTCTTTCTTGTCTTTGTTGGGTCATTACCTTGTGTTGCAGTGTTGTCTGTGCTCTCTCGTGCTCTCTCGTGCTCTCTCGTGCTCTCTCGTGCTCTTCATGCTTGGATTTTGGACTTTTGCCTGTTTCTGAATTTCCCTTTGGATTACTTTGTTTTTGGACTCTGCTTTCAGCCACTCAACCTGTAAGTGTGCTCGCTTTTTGTTGTTAGTAAACCTTCTGAACTATACCTGCAAGCCTACATGTCCTGCAGTTCAGGACAACCTGCTCTACCCTGCCTCACCACCTCAAACCTGTGACAGAAATGTTCACCAGAATGCAGGAAATCAAGTGTTTTAAGATCAAAATGTCATATCTCCGCATTGAGGATATCTTTAAAACACTGTTTAAGGATCTTCTCATCTCGTTGTCATGAACCTTATAGCGCATATTCTGATGTCTTATGAGTATTTCTTCACACCCCTAATCTGAACCCCTATGTCCCCACCACTTTTCAAGACATTTTTGCCCTTGCAAAAATGGAAAAGCTTTTATGAACTGCATGTAGGATGAATCACTATTCTGTCATTTCAGTTAAGATGCAGAGCAGCAAAATAGACATTTGCAGAAATGTCAGAGATTATTAAACTACACTTAAACTTTTAACGGTGGGGTGTGGCACGTGGGGTCCAGTAAGGCAAGATCCTCCTGATGCTTTTTGGCTTTCCAGCACAGCCAGAAAGCTGTTAAAGAGATAAAATAAGAAACCCTATTTTAATGCCATGAAACTGTGAACCAGAGCCAAAACAGTCCATTTACACTTCAGCTTCTTTCATCTCCTGTCTCTAAACATTTCCTCCTACAGTTGGAACCATTACAGAGCAGAGCTGTAGAAACTCAAAGTTGGATAACTGAGAAGTCTGCTAATGGTGTGAAGCTTGTCAACATGACTGAAAGCATTGTTATATAAAAGGCAAAAATCAATTATGCCTTAGTCCGTGTCTCAGTGTCTCAAGACTTTTGAACTTGCTCTACCCACATACATCTTTAAAAGCAGCTCAGGAATATACATAAATTTTTCCTAAAACACCTGGGTACTGTTGTTTTTAGTAAGCGTTTCTCAAACAGGAGAAAATAATGCATTTGTCAGGGACTATTTTCAGTTGCGGATATTTTCTTAGGCAAGGCGGTGTATGTGGGATTGACTCAAAAATTAAACTACAGCAACATTATTCATGGTAAGAAACATGTCATTCTGTTTTTTTTAACCTTTTCACAAGATTTGTTGATTAAAAAATACATAGAAAACGCCAGACTTATTCTTTAATTGGAACAACTAAGATTCAGTTTCCAACACAGTGTCAGTAATTTTTTCCATTTTTTCCTTGAAGCAATATTGTTCAGTTGCCTAATCCTATTCATCACCAAACCAGATGTCTGTAATAGTGCATGCATTTTCAATACTTAAACCTCTGGAGAGAAAAAATTACTCTTTCTGGACTCAGATTTTCATCAGTTGACATGACGGAGAGATGTCATGAAATTGAGGGAGCGACAAACAAATCTGCTGACTAACCCCTTCATCTTTGCTTTTGGTTGTGAGCACTTCCTTATGTCAGGTTGTTCTGAAGGGGCAGCATGTAGTATGACAGTCTTTCTGGAACCACCTGCCTCTCCCCGCCTCTGCCCCCAGGTCATTTGAGCTTCCCTTTAAAGCTAAAGAGTGTCCTTATGTAAAGAGTTTTAAGCTGGTAACTGAAGCAGATATTTACAGATATAACATGTAAATATTTGAAAAAAGGAAAAAGGTACAAAAAATATCTGACTGCTAGCAAAGTGTCGCTGTCCATGGTGCTGAAGTCCTTGTGTCCATCCAGACACACAATCCCTCTGTGTTTTCCTACTGCTCATTTTGTCTACCTTACTATTCAATGTTTCAAATCACAAACTATTTTTGAGTGAGGAAATGTGAGTAAAAGAATGACAGAATAGTAAACAGAATTGGGAAATGTTTCACTTGGGTCATACATTTTCTTCCAAGAGTCAGTTACAAAAAACTTTCACCTAAATCATTGTTGTTTCTGAACTGGAAACAGGATGACAAAGAAACAACAAATGAAGAAATTGTCATAAAAGAGGAATTAAACATATACTGTCGTTGATGACATGTTGCCTTTGCAACCTTTTCAATTGTGTTATTTTTGTTTCCATAAGATTGAACAGGATACTTTGAAAAAGGTACTAACTTTCAGTAGACAAAAGTCATGGCTGTTGTCTATTTGTAGTTGCGGTGTTATAAAAAGTTTGCTGATACTCACACAAAGATTCCCAGGAGAACTCAAATCTGCTTCTTACAGTATGTGGACAACTGGCAAGATGGCAGCACTTAAATTTGCTTTTGGGTAAGCAACGAAAGAAGAAGGCATTCAGGGTGATCCCTGTGTTTTCATGTCACTGTTACTGATCTTCATGTCAATCAGCTGACACCCATAGGGAAGAAATGAAGGTCACTTGCTGCTTTCTACTCATATATGTCAACATGTCACATCCTCTTTAAGATCACATCCATTAGAAACTCTGATTAGTTGACCTGGGACAGCAATGTTTGTTTTGAAACAATTAAACACTGGCGAAACCTTTTAAGCACGTACCAGGCAAGAAGATCGATTTTTGTGCAAAAGAGAAATGGACGATCCTAGTATTTTGTCACCGTATGCATGCCACACACCTCCGTGAAGCTAGGAGGCTCAGCCAGAACTTCAGCCATGTTTATTCATACCAAACACACATCAAACACCAATCATCTAAATTAACTTACATGACAACATAAATCATTCTGTAATCATAGTATATGGCTGCAGTTATTGCCTTCAACATGTCTCTCATCTCATCCTACACTACGGTGGCCAGACTTCCCCGTTTTCCGGTTTTGGTGTCCCGTCGCCGTCAGGAGCTTTTAACTGTGTGTTAACCATAAACTGTAAAAGACCTGAAATCAGATTTTATGTGGCAGGGCATACAGGTGTCGTGCCGAAAAGTGATCATCCACTGAAAACTGACTGCACAGCATGTAACCTTACGAACAGTCTCTTTACATCTACAGCTGAAAACAGCTGCTGTACTGTCTCCCCTGAGACAGTACAGCACATAACAGCAGGGTGTAAGATGCAGGCAGGAAGTGCGTACATGGAACGCCATAACCAGGTA
>JAPMOB010233852.1:0-12266 GCA_029875015.1 Lepomis gibbosus
AATTTGTGGCCACAAATTTTTAATTTGAGGCCTCAAATTAATATATTTTTCATCAATGTCACCAGGGGGGCTCCGTACAAGTCGTCACATTTGGAAGCAGTTTGTAACGCACTGGGGGAAGCCCTTTAACGCCATTTATGAATATTAAAGGTAGGTGTGTGATATTAAACAGAAAAGTCTGAGTAAGGAGGCGGTTTGACGTTTGGCCAGAAACAAAAAAAAAAATGTTAACAAAAAGTCAACGATGAATGTTTTTATTTAAGTTACATAGGTTACGTAAGCTGTGTAAGTTACTCATTTATTTTAAACCAAACCAAAGTCTTTTCCTAAACCTAACCCAGAGGGTTTGGTGTCAAAACCTAACCAAACCGCGACGTTTCACAACGTTAAAAAGTACTTTTATTTTGAAAATGTAACCAGGCGTTGTCTATTTATTGTTGCTAACTTGACCGCGTTGGCCTAAATGTTAATAAATGATACTAAAGGGTGTTAAAAAGTGACGCCAAGGGGTTTGAACAAGTATGTGATGAGTTGGGAGTGAGAACATGTTGTAGATAAACATTATAAAAGGACTCAAATCAACACTAAATGTATAAATTAACTAAACGTTGCCTCTGTATCATCTGTGCAACTTCTTCTTCTGAGTGACGGCTGCTGGAACAAAGCTGTTTTATACCGTTTTGTTCTGCACTCTGCAACTATTAACCTTTGTCTAGAAAGGAGAAGCTGAAATTCAGTGCAAAGGAGTGGGAGATGTCAAATAAAAATAAAAATCGAGCCAGTTATCTGTTCTCTCCAATCAGCCCACTAGACCATTTAACCATTTGGCTCAGAGAGTTTCTGTTCTTTAAGGATACGTTTCCAAACCATGACACCGAGGAAAAAGACATTATCGGTTCAATAAAAGCACTTTAAAATAAGTTAAAGCTTTTATGATGTGGAAACAAGATGGTTTCCTCAAACAAAAGAAACACTTGGGCCCCTTCTTTCACAAGTTTCCTCAAAAGTTCAGTTTGAGTCGATTACCGCGTCCCCAGATATTTGTTAGACTGGGAAGATTCCTCTGTCCGACCCTTAATGGATGCGACTTTGTGTGGGCTTGTCTTCTAAAATCATGTCTTTTGACTTTAAAGTCGTCGATGGTTGGAGCAGACTGAGTCCTCCCCAGACTTTAAGATCCTATTATCAAAACTGTTCCTACACATATTTGCGTCGAGGATAAAAACATGTAGGTCAAAAATGTAACTGACCCATCTTGGGGAGGATGTCGTCTGTGGCTCCTTTAAAGAAACAGATGTAGATCACCATTCCTCTCTCGATCTGAAAGCAACAAAACACAAGTCATGGACCAATAGCCTTAAATTGTAAGCTTGGTGTAGGAGCTGCCCTGTGATCTCATACTGTAATTTCTCCCTTGCATATCTCTTATTATGCCGACGACAAACAACTGTGTCTCTCTTTTAAATCATCATAAATATTCAGGTCATTTAAATTCTTAAAAGCCTTACTGCAATAAAAGAACAAATTTTCTACAACTTACATTTGAAAACTCATGAGTTTCATGTGAAATCACCAGGCCCTTCCTGTTGTTTCAGCTTAAAGATTTGGGAAAAGGCCTCACCTACCCTCTGGAGAAAGATCACGTCTGATGCCAGAGCAAGGTTATTACAGTTCAGAATTTTCTTTTAGTTATTGTGAGTTCTCAGAATTCGTTTTCCATGTAATATGTTCTTTATTACTCGTTTTTTTAAAACTTTGATTGCATGCTCCTTACAGTGAACAGCGGTGTAGTGCATTAACATGTCAAAATAAACACATGTACATGAAACCACAAGGTCTTCTCACCTGGACAAACTCAGCCTCTGAATGTTCATCTGCGGGTTTCACCTGCAGTCTGGCGCTCAGACACTGCTGCAGCACCGCCCGGGCCGCGGGAGCGCTGCCTTTCTCCGTCATCACAGCTCGGGGGTTATCCTGGTTTTATTTCCCCTCTGCTGCCTCCCTGGTTTCAACTCGGCCAACTTTATAATCGGCGGCGCAGAAGAAACGTCCAGCAGACGCAGTTTCTGAAGTTTCACATCAACGAACGGAATAAAAGTGATAAACTGACAGAAGTGTGCAATGAATGGCGGAGAAGGATCATAAGAAAACTCATGCAACACACTTCCGTGTTAATGTCAAGGAAAGCTGCACAAAGGAGCTCGAGGCTGCGCAATATTTTTGCAGTTTTTGCGTAGGATGGTTGTAAGAAACCAAAATAAAATCAAGTGTAAAATCACCAACGACATGGTCCCAGTGCGCAAAATACAGAGACACGTAAAAAGCACATGATAAGATACACAAAATAAAATGCAAAAAAAGTAGCAATAAAATCCACAATGATAAAAACAACAAGATAATAAATGACTATAAAATGTATAAGAAATCATAAAATCCTAGCCCTAAGCCTTATCATATCCTTAACTAAAAGCTTTATTAAAAAGAAAAGTTTTAAGCCTACATACACAAAAAGGAAACAACATGAAGGCTGCAGCATAATGAATACACATGTTTTAAAATGTAAATATACAATAGAATGATAATACAATATTTAAAAACAACATAAAGCAGAAATGAATTAAAATTGGAGCGCCCCTTAAAACACCTGCAAGCCACTTCCTTGACTTATGTGCAATATTATCTGCAATACTCAACTAGTGTGCAGTACTCTGGTTTATTCTGTCCCAATACTGCACTTTTTAGGGATTTTATCCTTTCAATCTCTCAACATGATCAGAATGAGAAAGGGCTTTATTGCGAAGTAGTAGGTTTTTACACGTACGAAGAATTTGCCATTAGGTGCTAGACATAGACAAACATAAAGTTAACATAACTAAAAATATGGAATAAACAGATGCAAGTTACAAAAAAATAATAGACCTATGTGTAAAGAAAAAAAACAATATGGCAGTTAGTTACATGTGCATTACTCCGGATTTGTGTTTTGCAAACATATTACAGGGGGAGAGAATTTGTATTTATATAAATATGGAAATTTGACAAAATAAAATAATAATATAGAAGAATAATATGTGCAACATGGCAGTTTGTGCAGTGAGATTCAATATTTACATATCAGCACTCACTGTTGTTACTATTTATTAATCACACCTATGTCACATATTGAAGAATGTTTTCATCTTTTCACACTCCTATTTATATTTTTAGATTTTCTACTAGCAAACGTATTATTATTATTATTATTATTATTATTATTATTATTATTATTATTATTTGCCTCAGGGATCAATAAAGTCTTTCTGTTTCTGAAGTATCAGATTATTATTTTTAAAAACTGGGCAGAGGTTCAACATTAAAAGCGCAAGTAAAAAAAGTTAAAGAAGTTTGAACTATTTAGAGAAGTAAATAAAACACACAACATACGCATGCGCAATTTGAGCAAGCTTGACGCGCACCAAGCTAACGAGCTTAGCAGGAATCTAAACAGCTAAAGATGGCTGCGTTCACTTACAGCAGACTGTCCTATTTACTGAGAATCTCTCTTAATAAACCCGCAGGTTTACGAACAGGGACGGAGATAAAACCCGGACCTGCGTGTTGTGTACAGTTCATACGCTGCCAGGTAAGATTACTGTCCGTTTCTGTGAGCAGCAGCTCAGCTTAATGTAAGCTAGCTAATAGCTTCACGTTAACGTCAAGTTAGACAGAAACAGAAAGCAAGAAGGAGACCGGAAGTTTACAAAATAAAAACGGTGATGGCGAAAATAAACATTTGAATGTCATTATATTGCATTATAATTTGATTACATATTGTTCCTCGCACATGTGATGTAGTATACATGCACTTCGTCTTGATAGGTTGATCCTTATAATTTCTTTAAACTATAAAGAAATTATTTTGAATTGTGTAACCGGAAATGCTTTTTGTTTTCGTCCGGACTTGACATAAATGCCGCTGCTGAAAGAATTTGACAACTTGATTTATAAATCTGTCTTATTGGGTTTCATTAAACTGTTCTTTTATTTTTTTTATTTCCCAAAACCAAAATAATTTAAGAGCAGCAGCGGTAACAGCAGTAGGCACTGTTTTTGTCTCTGTGTGTGAATACAGAGACTCTGACACAAAAATATTTTATACCACTTTATAATAATAATAATAATTCACCCTCTTTAAATTGGAACCAATGGCTTAATTATTTTATTAATGCTTTTATAGATCTGTCATAAACCACGTTGCAACCCATTCATAATCCTAAGGGCTTTGAGTCTGCAGTTATAAAAACAGAAGTCCAAAAGGTTTTTAGTTCAATGTTAATAAGTTGGTAAATGGATTTTGGTCCAGATGCTGGACGAGAATAAATCAAAGAAGTTTTTACAACTTGGCACCCCAAAAGGTTTTCATATTGATGGCCTTTAACTGAGCTATAAAGCAGAAGTGAATTATTGCAATGAAATGAAAGTGTTTGAAAACTTATAAACCTTTATGAATATCACCTCTTTAGAAAGTGGTATTTAATCATTTAACCTCTAAACAGTACAACCTTAGTGTTTACTTCCCTTGTTACAGACAGTTGTGTATCGGCTGCCCAAAATTGGTCTGATTGGACAGAAAAACTCTTCAGTTTCTTACCATAGTCTACGTTAAATTCTGTCGATTTAACCTTACCTGTCTCAGCAGCAACAACACAGAACCACTGCTATATGTGTTTGTCAACCATATCTGTGTCTGCTCATGCCACGAAGGACAACCAGCGGGAACTCAGAATAGACTCAAAAATATTAAATAATTATTCTGAAAAACTTTCAAATTATCATTATTTTCATTATCTGTTATTTTAGTAATTGTTCCTTTACTTATTAATTTTTATTTATTTATTTATAATCTCACATTTGATACAGATTTTGTGTTTGGGATTTTAATATACACACACTCACATACATGTTTACTGTTTTCAATATTAATTTTTAATATTGAATTTTTTAACACTTTTACTGATTTATTTACTTTACATATATGCCAATAAAGCTTGATTGAATTGTTTTCTGGGACTACTAGTAAATTCAGCATGAACCTGATCCATCAAGCAGCAATTGTTTTATTAAAATTAACAATGAACATCTTCAGCTTTATATCATAGTGTGAATAAAGCAAAGCATTTCCTTTCTTTTATTATTTCTTATTTTTAATTAAACCCAACAGTGTATTTTCAGTCTTAACTTGGTCTTTCTGAAATCTGCAGACATGCAAATTTTCATAGTATGTGATAAAGGAGCAACAGTCAAACTGATGATTCAAGTATCTTAAGTTTACCAACCAGGTCTGGAATGGAAACCACATCCCAACTTTCAGGTTGTTTTCATTGAGCGCCTCTTGTGTTATTGTTTCTCGCAGAGGTCGGTGGACAGGAAGGATTTACAGGAGAGGCAGAAGCAGCAGATGGCGAGAGGTCTTCCCAAACAGAAACCCATCGCGGGCGTCAAACAGGTCGTCGTCGTGGCTTCAGGGAAAGGTGGCGTGGGAAAGTCCACCACCTCAGGTACTTTTACAAGACCTTTATTCTTTTGGAGCAAAAACATCTAGAGCTTTTGGAGCCTGTGATTGATGTCGTGGGGAAAAACAGAATAACTATAAAAATTATTACATTTTCATTCTCTTTTTCTGTCTCTGCAGTGAATCTGGCTCTTGGATTAATGGCCAACGATCCGGTAAGGACGCTTCTTTCTTACGTCTCGTTTAGTTTGTTGGCTTCTTTTAACATTTTAGCCAGTTAGTTTATTTAAAAACCAAACAGATACACAAAGTTTTGCCCTTTTTAAAGACCGAAGTTGTACTGAATTTCTGTCGGATCAGGGTATAGTGTGTGTAATTGTGCTGGTGCAGACAGATGTGGCGTGTTTTCTAAAAGTAATATAGCTATTACCATGACAGACCGACATGTGTCAGCCTATACATTTTTACTTCTCACTTCTGTCAGATAGTTTGTCTTCCTTCTTAATGCTGAACTTTCTGCCTTTGTCTCTCAGTCTAAGTCAGTCGGTCTGTTGGATGCTGACGTCTACGGGCCGTCGATCCCCAAACTGATGAACCTGAAGGGAAACCCGGAGCTCTCTGACAGTACGGCACGTTGTTTATCTTTCCATTCATGTCCCTCTCTCCCTCATCCACCCCATGGGACCTCATTTCAGATCAAATATTTACGGGCGTCAGCGGCCTGAATTACACACACGATGTTTGTCAATTTAGTTTGTCAAGAAAGTTGCAGTTTGTTGTGAAACAGAAAAGTAACATTAACACATGACGTCACCAACATGTTAGCGCTGTAATGCTGAGCTTGCTTCTAGCTTGGCCACACAGGTGTATCTCACCTGGTGTGTGTAATCCAACGACTCCTGGTTCCTTTCATAGAGCTGCAACAATTAATCGATCAGAAGTCAACTATTACATTAATCTACAACAATTTCTTTGCTCCTCTGTGACAGTAAACTGAGGATCTTTGGGTTGTTAGTTGTTTCTCGCCGTTGACTATCGTACGTATTTTTTCCAAAATAAGGTGTCCGTCTCCCTGAATGTGCTACGTGGTCGTGGAAAAAACTGACTTCAGCTGTTTTCTCTTTCTTCCAGACAATCTGATGATCCCGCTCACAAACTACGGGATTCCTTGGTGAGTCCTTCCAGTCGTCAGTCAGGGCCAAAACAAAATGAATGTGTGTCGCTCGTGCCTTTTTCTGTAGCCTCTCCTCTCCTCTCTCAGCATGTCGATGGGCTTCCTGGTGGAGGATGTGGCTCCCATCGTGTGGAGGGGCCTGATGGTGATGTCAGCGATAGAGAAGCTGCTCAGACAGGTGAGGACGTCCGTCTGCAAATAACCGCCGAGGTTCGACAGCAGCATTTAATTGAATTCTTATAGACTGAGGTGTTCGCGTGTGTGTTTGTAGGTGGACTGGGGGTCGTTGGATTATCTGGTAGTCGACATGCCTCCTGGCACAGGAGACGTCCAACTGTCCATCACCCAGAACATCCCGATAGCAGGTCAGTAACGCGCACACACACTCGAACACGCACTGTCATGATTGTGAGTGAGGGATATAATATAAGTTAAAGCCTCAAGCAGCCCTGGGCGGGCCTTTGCACGTCGATGTGTGAGGCGGCCACGTTTTGTCAGATGGCTTACTTCCTGTTACCAGTGGGTGGCGCTATATCGTTGGGTGAATATTTTCATGTAGATGCGTTCAGGACGGGACTCTTATCAACCATGTAAAGTCTGGTACAGATCGAAGCATGTACCACAAAAGTTTTGTGCATCTTGGCGATTCAGTGGGCAGGGGCTGCATCTTTGAAGAGACACTTCCTGATACCAGCAGGTGGCGCTAAGAGGTTGAGTAAATTTTGACCTGTAGATGTGTTCAGGGCGTGACCCTTATCAAATGTGTGAAATTTGGTAGAGATATGAGCATATACAGCGAAGTTACAACAACTTCCTGTGTCATGGCGAAGCATGGAACTTTGACGCCACGTCAAGGACACGCCGTTATTCGAAAACTCATAAGATTCACAACATGACATCATCAATGTCTTAAGGCTCTTCTGAGACTCTTTTCAAGCCGGTGAAGCAAATATGTTGGCAGTGGTACATAACAGCGTAAAACCCCTAGGAGGAGTTCCACTGGTAACAGGAAGTAAGCCATCGATCTCGCTAATCCAGGTCTTAGTTTATTTTTGTTTGCTTAGTTGTGGTTGCTTTTCCCGAATCCCTACAAAGGAAGTGATGAGAGCCGAGTTAGCGTGAAGGAGGTTCAGTTTTTTCTGTCCGCGCACAGAAGAAGTCAGAGGATAATATTTTTAAACCATGTCCTGATTTTTACGTCCTGTTGTCTAGTGACTAGTGAAATGCTTTGCAGGAAACCAAAGTCTCGCTCAAGCACAGCTCTCGCTCTGAAATCTCGTGAGAGGGGAAGTTGTTTCAGGAAGACGACGGTGGAGTCAGAGTTAAGGTGACCAAACACAACGCTAAAATTAATTTTTTTTTTTCATGAAGTCACCTGTCTGTTATCAGGAAACAATGTGGATATGTTACAGAGAGTAAATCCTGATCTTTTACCTCATTTTTATTTTGTTCATTTCATCAGCGTCACATCTGTCTGCACATCGCTCATGTTTGATGTTTGCTTTCTGTAAATAATGTCACAGAGTTCGGTCTAGACCGGCTCTTTTGTGAGCACTATGAGATAACTGTTGTTGTGATTTGGCGCTTTATTATTATTATTATTTTTATTAAAAGTCATTTAGATGACGACTTTTATCCAAAGCGACTTCCAATTGCTTTGTGTATCGGAGGTCGCACGCCTCTGGAGCAACAAGGGGTTCGGTGTCCTGCTCAGGGACACATTGGTGGACGTGCACCCTGGTCTCAAACACCAAAGAGATGCGTCTTAAAAGAGCACGAGTGTTGCTTTGTGGCTGTAACAACGCTGTTTACACAATGTGTAGATAACCTGCAAAGAGAACTACACAACAATCAGTATTTAATGTTTAAATAGGCTGTAATCAAAACCCATGTTATGTCTAATTTTTGGGACAAGCCGGACAGGAGCCGGGACAACTGCTCGTAATTCGGGACTGTCCCGAATTTTTTGGGACGTCTGGTCACCTTAGTTAGAGTTGAGGAGGACTTTGTTGTGTTGGAGTGACGTTAACGTTGAATAAAGTCTCGCTCGCAGCTCCTCAACGTACACAACAACCTCCTCTCACTCGTGTCCGCCGTCGTCTTCTTCGACGAGAGTCGTCATTGAGCGAGACGCTTTCCATGATGTTGTCAGACTCCTGGTACAACAGTCTGAGCCCGACGGTGGCAACAAGAAGCGCTTTTTGTGGACGTGACATACGTTGCATCTACTGCATGCGTTCAAAACCTTTCTACCTTTTAGTCATTTCATCACCAAGATGTGTTTAAAAATGCCAAAAATGATCCTTTAAAGCTGCTCATAGTAAAGTTGAGCTGTGCGGGTTGTGTTGTGCAGGTGCGGTGATCGTGTCCACGCCGCAGGACATCGCCCTGCTGGACGCCCGCAGAGGAGCCGAGATGTTCAAGAAGGTCAACGTGCCGGTAATCTGTGTGTGTGTGTGTGTAAATATGAATAGCTGTGAAAAAATCTGATGAACCGATCTACAGATTGAGGGTTGTTCCTTTGCAGGTTCTCGGCCTGGTGCAGAACATGAGCGTCTTCCAGTGTCCCAACTGTAACCACCAGACTCACATCTTCGGCTCTGACGGGGCCCGACAGCTGGCAGACACTCTGGGAGTCGCGTTATTAGGTAGGTGGGAGGACCAGCGAGTAGCTGCTCATGTAAAAGTAAAGGCAGCAGGTATGTGCCTTTACGTGGAAGTTCTGTTCTCGTTTAGTTTGAGTGCAGCCGCACGATTCACATAAAACACACTCAACATCTTTCTGAGGAGGTGGAAGTACTTTAGCCAACTGTTAAGGCAGAATGGTCAAAATACAGAATCATTTTAGGTTATTAGATATTTATGTAGTGTCACTAAAGGCTCCATTTTATAATGACATCAGAGCTAAAAGTGAAAACTGAGACATCAGAGACACTGAAACTCTCCTTTATACTAGGAGAAATGCCCAAATGTCAAATAATTGCTGCAAAGGACAACTAGTGGAAAAAATTGTACTAATTTTAAAAATTAGTATTATTTTGATTGTTTCATATTTTAGTAATTGTTGTGTTTTTAAATCTCATTTGATACAGATTTTTTTTTCTTTTCTTAACTAATTAATTTTTTTGTTTTTCTATTTTTTTTTGTCTATTAATACGCACACATGTTTACGGTTTTATCTATTTTTTTATTTAAATATTTTAATATATTATAATAACACACATACACACACACATCCCCGTGTCCGCGTGGGTTCTCTCCGGGTGCTCCGGCTTCCTCCCACCATCCAAAGACATGCAGGCTAGGTCGATTGGTGTCTCTAAATTGCCCTTAGGATTGAATGTGAGTGTGAGTGGTTGTCCGTCCCTGTGTGGCCCTGCGATGGACTGGCGACCTGTCCAGGGTGTACCCCGCCTTTCGCCCGTCAGCTGGGATTGGCTCCAGCCCCCCCGCGACCCTGCACGCAGGATAAGCGTTTTTTATTATTATTATTTTATTTTTTATTAACACACAAACACAACTGTTATTGTTTTATTTCCTTATTTAATCAAATGTATTAAATTAATTGTTCTCATGTAATTTATATGTAGCTTTGACAATATTGTTGCTGTACAGTCATGCCAATAAAGCGAATTTGAATTGTGTCCGACTTGACACCGCTGTTTTTATGCCCCGCCCCCTGCAGTCGCATGCAGCTCACGTTAGACTTTCAAGTCGGAGAAAGTCAGCCGCCGTCACCTCGAACGCACCTAATGTCATATTTCCTCTCTGTCTCGCTCCAGGGGACGTTCCTCTTCATCTAAACATCAGAGAGACGTCGGACAGAGGACAGCCGGTGGTCGTCTCGTCTCCGGACAGCCCAGAGGTCTCTACTCAGTTCACCTGTAACAAACGCTGCTCTGAGGTCTGTTTCTATTAGCTTAGCGCTTTACTGTGTGTGTGTTCACCCTCCAGGCGGAGGCCTACAGGAAGGTGGCGTCTGCTGTGGTCCAGAGACTAGAGGAGGTCAACCCTTGATTGACAACAGGAAGGCTTGACGTAACGTTCTGAATGCACATGAAGACACTCCATGTGCACCGACACAACACACACACACACACACACAAACACACAAACAGAGATAAACGCACAGTAAGTTCAGTCCAAAGCACTTGAACACTTGTAACAGTACACGCTGAGTACACTGAGCACTAAACTGCAGTATTACCTGTACATGTCATTTATTTAGTTGTGTGATGATATTTAATAAAACACTGAGATAAATTCTGTCTGTTTTTTTAAGCATTTTTTAATAAACATTTTTGAAATGTTTCAAATAAACGGGTGGAGAGATTCATCAGAAGGTCGGTGGGTCGATTCCTGGCTCCTTGAGCAAGAAACCGGTCCTGTGTGTGTGTGTGTGTGTATACAGTTATAGACCATTTACATTTACACAACTCCCTAAACGGCAGCGAGAGGTAGCTGGTTAACATATTGTGGATTTTGACTCCTCAATTGGATCGTAATAAGATTTCTCTGCAAAATCTGGACAGAAGTCGGTACTGAAGCTGTGCGACATCTGCAGTTTTATATCCGTATCTCTTTTTTATTGCTGCTTTATTGTGAAAATGAAATGGAAAAATATAAAACTGTGGTCACAAGAAAACTATTTTTGTTGTTTTAAACAGCGTAGGTGTCCTTTACACTGAGGACATGTGTCCGCCACTTTTTATTTTTTAACATGGTTCTGAAAAATAGCTTGAAGCAAGAAATCTAAAAAGAAATGAAAATTATTTCAGAAACTTTTATTTGCACGATAAGAAAAGATGCAATGTAAATATCTAAGAAACAAATGTACATTGTCCAAGAATCTTGTGTTTCCCTTTATATAAATAAACCATTCAACCATAAATTAGTGGGGAAAGTTTCTCCAGAAGGATCCCCAGACCCCCTTAAATCATATATCACAGCTGTGAATATTTATTTTACTATTGTCTTGTCTTCTTGTCTTGTTCTTGTGCATCGTCACGCCTCGTGAGCTAAGTGTATCACTGCACCCCTGATCTGAGCCCTCCAATGTCCCAGCAGCTTGACGCCCTTGTTAAACGGGACTGAAGCTGATAAAACCTTCACAGATGTGGGCGTTGACCAATTTTCCAGATGTGGAAAACACAAAAATGTTGCGGTTGCTCGGTTATATTGCGGCAGCGCTGAGAGGCAAAGTTTGTGTTGAGGCTTTGCAGTTTTTGGTGTTCAGGCTGCAGCGGTTAAAATATAATTCATAAGAAAAGCTAACAAATATAAATTAATGGCAATATTATAAAAATAATATTAAAACATAACATTTAAACAATACAAGATTTATTTGCCATCTTTTTATGCAAAGATGATTTTTTGTACTTGCATAGAAACAGATACAAAAATAACATTACTAAAGATAAATGATGTTGAAACTTCATTTTGGTTCTAGTCTCATAAACCATGCATGTCGCTTATATCTTTGTTTGGATCGGGAAATATCGTTTGGGGAACTGTTAATAAATCTCTTCTGTCGTGATTCAGATGGACAGATGAGTCCGTGTAAATACATTCAAAACACTGGTCTGCAGAGATATTTATGTC
>JAPMOB010233856.1:0-13507 GCA_029875015.1 Lepomis gibbosus
TCCTGATGAGTTTATGGTCTCAGTCGCTAGTTTCAAGTCTTCTTCAACACAGCATGATGTTCATTTAGTAAATTATGGTGTTAAAATGACAGTTAACCTGAGTTACAGTTGCACCTAGCTAAGCTAGCCAGCTAGCTCCGCACATGGCCATTAGCTCCACCGTATCATCGCTTCCAGGCACTTCCTGGTTGCAAAAACTCGACCAAACTCGAGGCTTCAAAACAGCGGTCCACAAACCAACAGGTGACATCACCATGACTACGTCCATTTCTTATATACAGTATATGGTTACTATTAAAAGCAATAACAACCCCTGAAGCCCCTAACCCTAACCATCACAGGGGTTTGTGCCTAAACCGTTGTTGTATGCATGTTTCCCTGTTACACTCCCTGTGTTTCAATGAGGAAAAGAAAACGCTCATATATGTTGTTTTTGGAGTCATTAAAAAGACTTAAACTTAGATAAACCGTAACTATGGGGACAGAAATTAAGGTCCCCGTGGGTAGAGACTTGGTTTTAGTGTTCAGTTGTGTTGTCTAAAATATCCTGGTATAGCATTTAGAGTTCCCTTCATTGGAACTAAGGAGCCCAACCCTGAAAAAACAACCCAAGAACCAGATCGAACAGTGCATCCATGGACTAAACCTTCATGGAAATAAACTTGAGAATGTTAAAAACCAGTTTTGACAGTTAGCCCCTTTACAGTCCATTAGTTTTGGTCTCAGAGAGTTTTGACCTTTTCATTTGTAGAGGAGGAGCAAGTTCAGCCCCCCCCTATGCTCATCATACCATCATGCCACAGTATGGTGCAGCTAAAGGTGCACTCAAACCTTTTTTTTGAATCGTCCCTGTCTCTCATTCACTCCAGTTGAAGCCTGTGTGACTAATGTTTGATTATTCAGGCCTTCTTATAACAGTCAGGCTACGGCTCGTCCCTCCTCATGTTTCCTTGATATAAAAAAAGGCCTTAGCGTGCTTTTGTTATTTGCATTCTATTATTGATGGATGACTAAATCCCACCATAACAGGGGAGTCGCTGTTTACATTATGATTGTAATTGGACTTACTTGGTGTTATATGTGTATGTTATTATTACGGCTGACATGGTAGTTGCCTGTCTCTGCAAAAACCAGAAAAGGCTGTGTGTGTGCGCTTGTGTTTGTGTGTGTGTGTCTGATAGCATTATTAAGCCAACAAATCAACCTCAGTATTGCTATAAAATGCATAAGAAGATAACACAGCATATGATCAATTATATGCATCAATGCACACTCTATGTACACATAAATGTATGCGCACAAATATATACTGTATGCATATGTGTGCATATTAAGGCTTAGTATTTTTTACATTACATTCATTTAGCTGACGCTTTTATTCAAAGCGACTTACAATTGCTATATATGTCAGAGGTATGTCACGCCTCTGGAGCAACTAAGGTTTAAGTGTCATGCTCATGGACACGTTGGCGGATGTGTCACAGCGGGGAAGTGAACCCACATACAATATAAAGCAGCAGTAGTTGCTTGTGATTTAGCTGTAGCTGTTATATTTGTGTGATCTTGCCGACTCGTATCAAAGAGATCTGTCGAAACTCCCCTCTGGTGCTGCCACACAGCTGTGCTGAGTGCTGTGTGTGTGAATGTGTGTGATCATTTGTGTGTGTTCATTTGTCAGTGAGCTGGTATCACTGTCCCATCTGACTAGGGTACTTCTGACGGTTAATATACCCACGCACAACTTTTAGGTTCTGTTACGTATGTTAGGCTTCCTCCTTTTCAGAGACTTTCTCCTTTATTTCAGAGCAAGATATCCAACTTTTTACCTCACTGTTAAACAGCAAATGAAGGTGTTACGAGCTGTTATGCAGCCATATTTGTTTAAAATGAAAGTGATCCACAGAGTGACTGAACACTTCTGGTGACAAGGCGGGACTGCTGTTTGTGCACACTAGAAAAACGATAGCATAGCTCATGCTATTGATGATTTACAGTCATTAAAGTTGGTGCTGTCCAGTTCCAGCACAGACTAAACACATTTATTGTGCCTGTATGACAGATACAGGTAAAGTGATTGAAGATACTACAAGCAGGTTGGTAATTCAGGTTTATGCTCACTTACATTACTGCTAAGATTTTGCCATAAATCTAGTTTATTCCAGACTCTGCCTTATTCGCATCAACTGTTATATATTTTGGTGCACAAAATGTGTAGCAAACTGCAAAACTACTACAGGAAAGCTGCTTTGTGACTTTGTAGTGGTCAATCTTTGCAAACATCTGCCAGCTAAACTCACAAAAATTGCTTGGCCTTTGAGTCTGAGCGTGTTAGTCAGCCCGTCCACCACTCGGCCCAGACTGAAATCTCTCAAAAATAATTGGAATCGATTGCAATGCAGCAGACCTGCTAGCATGGCTGCAGACTTTTGTTTCATTATCTTCTAAGAGACCTCGGGCTGGTTTATGATGAATGCTTGATATATTAATAATAAATGAAAATTTTCTTTAGGATATTGTAATTTGTCAGCTGTTCATGACGTGTGGAAATCAAAATCAGCAAATTTAATGAAAATCCGGTCCTGCAGTTGAATTATCTTGCTATAGTGGGTCAAGCAGAACAACTGACCACATTAAAAAAACATACATACCTATAAAGGAAAATCCAAGAAGACGGGCTGTTTTTCTAAAATGTTAAGTTCATTATGCAAAACTAAGCCCAAAGGTTCCACCATCAAAGACAACCAGTTAGGAAAAGTTCAAACTAATGAACTATCAATTTGAATAATGCAGCAGGATTTATTGTGAGATATCTGAAATCATCGTAGGCTCCTGTAAACCCTTTGTGATGTTCGTGCATGTGCCAAGTGCCCGCCAGAACTTGTAAAACCCTCCTGCCTCCAGTTAGATTATTAATAATAGAACACACTCCTTGGGCGAGTTTTTAATTGGCTGTGAAGCAACTCTGCAAATTTACATGCAAATGACTACTGTGGTGGGTGAAAAAAAATCTGTTCAATGGGTTGAGAAATGTCACCTGTTAGGATGCAACCGGGATTTCTCCCAACGCAACTCAAGTCGAATGTTACGTTTATTCTCCACTTCCTTGCCTGATTGCCTGGAGCGAGCGTTGGGAACACTGTGTTTTCAGTGACAGCAGCTAACAAGGGTTGCTACCCGCCACTGCTCCATGCGTTTGCTGCCTGTACATAGGGGAGCACCTGGGGTCATGGATGAATATTTAAAACCACTTCCATATCAAATTAGATGTGACCTTGGAGTACACAGGCTTGTGCCCAATGAAGCCTAAAAAGAGCCTCATTTGCTTTCCGAGCCCCCCCTGTGTCATTAAAATGCCTGGAAGGGATCCCCAATGCACGAGGAAGAATTATAGAAACATCTCTGCCACCTCCAAACCCCTAAAACCCCCTTCTCACTTTCTGTTCCCCACTCTCTCTCCAACTGTACCGAGAAATAAATCAGCTCATGAAGAATATGAAAAGAAGAGGTTGGAGGGGGAAGATAAAGAGCTGAAGATAAAGGTTTAAAATAATGGTGGAGGCCATGTTGCGGGCAACGGTGGAAAATAAGTATGTATGTATTCAACTACTGTACTACATGTGTTCAGATTTTTTGCTATATATATTTAAACATTTATTGAGTAATTCCTCCTCTCCATCTTTTTTTCTTTATATCACACTGTAAAATATGAGTTTCAAAGCCCACAGCCCTTGTTTTGTGCAAAAATGCAAGGTTCATCCAAGGCTTCAGCAGTCTGAGTTGGACAGGAAAGAACAAATAGTCTGTAGAAATGATGTGGAGGACTCATAACGTTCATGGCAATTGTCTCCCTCATTGCATTAGAAAGATAGCAGTGTGAAGAAGAGGAATGATTACTGTGACTGATAACTATTTTAACATATATATAGCATGTGAGTAATGTTTCAAGATAGATAATCTACCTGTACAAGTACAATTTTGAGTAGGATTGTAAATGGGTGCATGCCTATATACTATAAAATTCATCTTCAGACTGTGAGATTAAAAGAGAGGGGAAAGATGGATTTTCTTTGGTTATTAAAGCTGCTGTGGGCACTGCCAACACATTCACCGATAATTGACCCTTTGCTAATCCCCGCCCCCCCCTTAGTTACTGTTGCTAAGTCCGACAAACTGTCAGTGCTGCCGCTGTCCAACACATTCTCATCTTAATGCGTCATAACTGACGCTTTCAGCCAGCGTGACAAAGCGTAAGGATTTTACGCTAAAGGTACCCTTCAGCGTCCGTATGAAACACCAGGTACTAACATTTCTGATGGTTGTGGTAAGCGTAGGGGTTTCGGGGGGGCTGTCAACACCTTTATCATGAACGTAGCAAGCGCTAGCTAACTAGCACCTCCGGTCTATACGGGATTCCCCAGAGCATCTCTTAGGCTACGTTCAGACTGTGGGCCTTAATGCTCGATTCCGATTTTTCCCCCACATCCATTTTTTTTTGTTTGATAGTTGACATTATAGTTTAAATGTGGCCCATATCAGACTCCAGTGTGAACTGTCTGAAAGTCACCCACATGCGCAGAAGAATAACACGATGTCACATGCAGCAGCAGCTGTAGCAGGCTAAAGAAGTAAACAAGGAGCAACAGAGGTTAGCTCCTGTTAGCTTTGTGAACAGATGATCGCGAGGTAGAGAAGGAAGAGAGCCAAATGTTTAATAATGGCTTTTATGGAGCTTTTTCGTTCACGCCGCCTCCGTCTACAGCAGAACTGCTGCTCTGCAGTAACATCAAAGTCGCATCAAATGCGACTTGAGTGTCTAGACTGAGGTCGCGTTTAAAAAGATCTGATCTGTATCGGATTTGGACCACATATGGAAGTGGCCCAATTCCGAACTCTAAAAGATCAGATTCCATGTGACTTAGCTTGTTCACACTGTCATAAAAAGATCAGATCTGAGTCACATTTGGGCAAAAAAATCAGATTTGGGTCACATTGGCCTGCAGTCTGAACGTAGCCATAGAGACACTTCCGGAAGCGTGTCATAGTCACCCGTGCGTCTCACACAGACGCTAAAGGGTATCTTTAGCGTCACTACACTTTGTCACTCTTTCTCAAATCGTCGGTATGACGCCCTGAAATGTGCTGGAAAAAGCAATCTCAGAAAGATGCGGACAGTTTTGCAGTTGCATTATACATTTGAAGGTTGTATTCAGGCTGTCAAACTGACTCAAATGGATGTGACATGTAAGATAGAAGCTAAAGCCCACCGATTTCACTCAGTACAAGTGAACTACCGCATCCCCGACGATTGAGACAAAACACAATAACACTGATCAACACTGTTCCTGTAAACCTGGGTAGGCCTCTATTCATTATTACAATCATTAGAAAGCAGAACAGTAGGGCTTCATAATGTTACATTCGGTAGGAAGTTTGCTAGCGTTAGCTAACTTACAATACATTAGGAATAATCCACAGCCGACATTTTTTGGATTTGTTTTAGGTTTTAGAAAGAGACTAAATCGTACAGTTCAGTTTAATTACATTAAACATGTCTTCTTCTTCTGTATTTTGGCCTTAATTTCAGCTCTTCACAGTTGCTGCTTAGCCATTTGCCATTTTCCCATCACTTTGTCTTCCTTGAACACTTCTCTGCCCTCCGCTGCAGAATAGCAGGCAATGCAAGTCAGGTTTAATTGTATAGCACATTTAAACAACATGGCTATTCAAAGTGCTTTACATGAAACATAAAAGCAACACAGGGCGAAATAAAAATGTAATTAAACAAAAAGAGTTAAATACAAAATAAAAACAACATAAAACAGGAAAGTATAAGTCCACTAGATAGATATTAATTAATTGAGATTAATCAGTCATCATTAATTAGGAGTGGTGATGGCACAATGGTTAAGACTGTGCCTTTGAGAGAGACCCGGGTTCAATCCCCGACTGTGACCCATCCACCATTGTGACACTTAACCCCAAGTTGCTCCAGAGCCGTGCGACCTCTGACATGAATAACAATTGTAAGTCGCTTTGGATAAAAGAGTCAGATAAATGTAAATGTAATCAAAAGCCCTAAAAGGCAGCAGCAAAAAGAAAAGTTTTAGCTTTGATTTAAAAAACTGAGAATTTCAGCGGATCTGAGGTTTGTTCTACATAAATGGTGCACAGAACCTGAACGCTGCTTCTCTCCTCGGTTTAGTTTGGTAGTGAAACTCACTAATTGTATAGCATAGCTTCATTTGATATGCACCCATTGACATTCGAAGCACACGCAGGATTAACCATACAGATAGAACAAGTAGTCACGGTACAGTAGTCAGGTTCTCTAGAAACATCGCTAATTTTCTGAAGAGATGATGCACTGCTAGACATATTTACATACTTATTTACATACTAATAGACATCATTGCATATTTCCTTGCATGTTCTGGGTAGTAACACCGTCACACCAACACAACTGCTCACATTATTGTGTTGTAGTTCTATTATGAACTTGAAAGGCCACTAGCCAGTCTAAAGGACCCTACAGAAGGGACCAGCGGAGGTCGGGAGAGCCTTGATCTATTCCTTGCACTGGAAAAGGTTAAGAGGCTACTGGTTAATTTGTGGCAGCTCACGTGAACTGAAGTGCGATAGCCCTGCAGGAGGAGCAGAGAATGCTGGACGCATGGGACCACTGGGGCCGGCAAATGTGTGGAAGGCAGCTGTGTACGTTTGTGTATGTGTGTGTGTGTGTGTGTGTGTGTGATTAAGAGTGTGGGGAGTGTAAGGATGAAGGCAGGGCAGAGACTCTGTTTCCTTCCATTTGTCTGCTTAACGGCCTCGCCTCAGGCCACGGCTACACAATGGATTGTACATTCTGAGATGTCCATTCCCCACCGTATGTGTCTTACTGTGTGTTCATTCGGGTTGGGTTGGCTGCCCCATACATATATATACACACACGTGTGTGTGTGTGTGTGTGTGTGTGTGTGTGTGTGTGTGTGTGTGTGTGTGTTTTAAATGCAGCGATGCCCTATGGCGAGATTTTATTTCAACACTACATCTTCAGCTATCAAAAATGAGAGCGTGTGTGTCTTTATGCATTAACCCAGTGTGTTTGTAGATAATAATCTCAATGTTTCTCTTTTTGCTTTTAGCGCCAATCTCTTTTACTCTTTGTTTAACTGTGCATTTATTACAGGATTTGACCCAATGGCAATGAACCCACGATAAGCAACCAAACTCTGTGTGTGTGAAGGGGGGAGGTATTGGAATTTAAACATTAGACCTAGATATGATTTGCATCCAGATTTAGATTTAACAGTAATTGCTTTTTGTGTAACATGTAAATAGAAGGGATCCTGCCATATGGGCTCTACTTATTCATCCTTTGCAGAGGAAGAAGGTGGTGGTGGTGGTGGGGTGTTGTTTATATTTACCTCTCTGGATCTGAGGACTATTTCACAAAAGCAGAACTGCTGAACTGTGAAATACGTATGCCGCATACATCACACCCAGTGAGCAACAGCGAATGATGGAAGTCCAAAATCCTTTCAATGCCAAATGTTCCTTTCTAATGGAGTGGCAAATAGCCGCTTTGCTTAGTGGCTTTACTTAACTGAATGGCAACATATAGGCTGCATGTGGTATTTTGATGCAGGCATGTAATAACTGTAAAAAGACAAACAGTTATAGTGGTTTCTGATCGGAGTGATTGCTGACTGAGCACTTAAGGCAGAAGGAATAATCAAGCCTGGCCGTAAGCATGGTCTGGAGAAGGCTTGCTGCACAGAATAAATCGCCATGGTAACGTATATGCCACTTTAATGAGACCGAGTCACGTCAAATTCACACAAGCGTTGAGGCCACTAAACCTGCACAAATAAGACAAATAGAAAATTCTCAAAGTACCCGCAATGAGTGAAATGTACCTCTAACTGCACCGCTAAGCAAATAGCATCGTGGTGCGCTGGTGCTATTTCCACATATTTAAATGAGGTAATATGCATACATTTAGCACAAAATTGATCCCCTTCAGTGCAAATAAGCCTCAGTGCACAAATGCAGTCCAATTCACAAACACCATAGTTGTCTGTCATTCTCTCTCCATAATGACCCACAGAAAAACACGAGACACCCCACAGATAATATTTACAATTAGAATATGTTTTCCTTTAAGTTAAACATTTTATGATATGGGTGGTATGTTTTATTCTTGCATTTATAACATTTGTTGACTTTAAGTCAACAAAAATGCTTAACCATGTGGTGTGATATGCTTCTTCTGCACACCTTAATGGCAAATTTTAATGGGACTGTTACTGATCTTCTTGTGGCTCCAAGATGATCAGTAACACAAGCATCATGAGTTCTTGAGGGCAACACACTTTGGTGGAACACAACATGTGTCCAATGACCTTGATTTATTATCTTTTTCTAAATGCGTCAGAATGTGATGGGATGTGCCTGACCACATCTGGAGTTGTTTTGGCACGCATTGTGTTCGATTCTTACGTACGTATAAACACAATCCAAAGCCTACAAGATGCTGCCATCCTTGTATTACAAGTTGGCTCCTGCTTGTAACAAAGAGAGGAAGCTCACGCAAACATAAGCTTAATGGTTTTATTGTATCAACAAAACATAAACACAAACTTCAAGGCAAACGTTAAAATCAGTATTTTCAGGAGTGTCATGAGTGTATCGGTGAGTGTAAAATGTAGTGAGTGACATGGGAAACAAAAAAAAACAGTGTAGGCAGAGATGGCAGCCATCTTAAATATATCTCAGCCAGGCTGAACAGGTGAGCCACATCTCCTGACAACCCTGGCCTTGGCTCCGCCCATAGAAAGCCAGGAACTCACAAACACCAAACCAGCACAACACAACAGACAACCCCAGGGTCATTACACAAGTAACACATAACATTATATCCATCCATCCATCCATCTTCATCCGCTTATCCGGGGTCGGATCGCGGGGGCAGCAGCTCCAGCAGGGGACACCAAACTTCCCTTTCCCGAGCCACATTAACCAGCTCTGACTGGGGGATCCCGAGGCGCTCCCAGGCCAGTGTGGAGCTATAATCTGGGTCTTCCTGGAGGCCTCCTCCCAGCTGGACGTGCCTGGAACACCTCCCTAGGGAGGCATCCAGGAGGCATCCTTACCAAGATGCCCAAACCACCTCAACTGGCTCCTTTCAAAGGAGCAGCGGCTCTACTCTGAGCTCCTCGCGTACCTCTTTTCCACCAAAAAAGAACTGGTTCGGAACTGGTGCTGGTTCAAAGTTTGTTCAAAGCTAGTTCAACTTGCGAACCTTCTCAGAACCTGTTTGTTTTTCCACTGACTAGAGAGCCCAGCGAACAACGTCATTACGTCACTGTGTACATGGTAAAAGAACGGTTCCAGTCCAGCAAAGAGTTGGTGCCGCTTTGGAACCAGTTTTTCTGCCTGAGAAGCGATTCTTTGGCTGTCGAAACACAGAGAACTGGTTCACGAGTAGGCACCAGCTCCGAACCACCTCTCAAAATGCTTTGGTGAAGAAGGGGCTACGGATGGCCAAGCTTCTCACCCTATCTCTAAGGGAGACACCAGCCACCCGCCTGAGGAAACCCATATCGGCCGCTTGTAGCCTCGTTCTTTCGGTCATGACCCAGCCTTCATGACCATGGGTGAGGGTAGAAACGTAAATTGACCGGTAGATCGAGAGCTTTGCCTTACGGCTCAGCTGTCTTTTCGTCACCACGGTGCGACAAAACGAGTGCAATACCGCCCCAGTTGCTCCGATTCTCCGGCCAGTCTCCTTCTCCAGTCTCCCCTCACTCTTGAACAAGACCCCGAGGTACTTGAACTCCTTCACTTGGGGTAAAGACTCATTCCCTACCTGGAGTTGGCACTCCACCGGTTTCCTGCTGAGAACCATGGCCACAGATTTAGAGGTGCTAAGCCTCATCCCAACCGCCTCATCCCCACCACTTCGCACTCTGCTGCGAACCGATCCAGTGAGACCTGAATGTCATGGACCGATGACGCCATCAGGACCACATCATCCGCAAAAAGCAGTGACAAGATCCCAACCCCTCCGAACCGCAGCCCTTCCTTGCCACGACTATGCCTTTAAATCCTGTCCATATATTATAAACAGGAATGGTGACAAAGCACAGCGTTGGCAAAGACGAACAAGAAGACAACATTATAGCCTACAGATATTTGTTTTTAGCTAACATAAAATAAACCAAGCGAGAAGGCCGAAAGATGGACTCTTCTATTGGCTGATTATGTGTTCTTTGCCATGAAAGCCCTAAAGATCAAATATAAATTGAGGAATTACAACTTGTTGGGTGGTAAAGCCCTTATATATTTTGTTCTGTGGATTGGAAAGGGGGAAAACAATAAAATTTACAGTGATGCAGCCTATATATAGTAGTGTATATATACAGTGTATAGATGCTGTGCTCCTGATCAGGGATCCCGATCGCTAGCTTGGATGAATAATACAGGCGACAGGGAACAAAGGGCCGTGATGAAACAATACTCTTCCCCTTGTGTTCCTCCTAAATGCTGTTTCACCTCATGGTCAAATGCAGCTCTCAGCATCCATCAGCAGATATTGCACTGAGCAGCAGATATGCAGAAGAAGACACAATAATGGCCGAGCCAGGGACCGTTTGCTCAACAATTTCATCAATCATACTCTCAGAGTGCTCTGATCGTTATTGGCTTCTGACTGACAGCCGACACGCAGAACGCTGCTGTCCTCTGGGTCTCGGTTCTTGCACGTGTTTTCGTGTGCAGGTGAAAACTCTCTCAGAGACATGAAAACTACTCTACATCAACAATGGCTCATTAGTGTTGACTCCCCGACAGGAAAACATACTGATCATGCGGATTCTCGCCCCAGGTACAAGACAGACAACACTGTGATATTGACTATAAGACTACACTGTCTGTTTTCAACATGCGAGTCCTGGAGTCATGGTGGTGGTGGTGGTGGTGGTTGTGGGGAGGGGGTGCTTCAGGAACAAGCGGTAATAGGAAAGAGAGGCAGGGAGAAATAGAAGAGAAATGAAAGTCTCCTCTGAGGGGAAAAAAGGAAATTGGTGTGTTAAGGTGAAAATGATTGAGCCTTGACCTTGCCTATTGGGGTGGAGGTGGGGGGCGTGACCTTGTTTTAATTTAGGAAGTGATGGGTGGAGGTGGGGGGCGTGACCTTGTTTTAATTTAGGAAGTGATGAGTGTGTGTGTCTGAGTGTGTGTTTGACGGAAGCAGCCAAGTGCCCTCAGCTGCGTTACCACCTGTGGCCACTATTCTAACAAATCTCACACTAGAACAGACCCATTCAAAGAGTAAAAACTTCCATTTCACAGTTAATTCCACATCCTGTCATGTGTGCAGGTACTGCTTTTGAAAAATGTAGAAGGCATTTAAGTTTGTAGACGAGTATATTTAAGCTGACATCATTTTTAGATGTTCCTGCAGCTGCAGCAAACAAAAAGATTATCAAACATAAAGCAAAAAGGTTTATACCCTACTTTCAAAAGATAAATAATTACATTAAAGTGAGGAGTAAGCATACCCATAATGTCACTGATGATTGCAGCAGCATATTCTAAAGGCCATGAACACTGGCTTGTGTATACTAAATAAAAAGGCCCAATTTTTTATAAGACTACTAAGATTGTTTCTGACAAACATACAACAGACCGAACTCTACCAGGAAATCAGAGTCTCATTTTAGCTTCCCTGTCACATATTCAAACGCTCACATATCCCACCTTCCAGTCCACTCTGTATCTTCCAGACTCCTCCTTATGGCAGTGACCGCCAGCAATAATGTTGCTTTGATAGCAGAAAAATAAAAAATAAATAAATTGTTAGTGGCTGGTGCTGAAATAGATCCCAGTCATGACAGCTACAGTTACTCACATAATCACTTCCATCATCTATTACGTGATTGTGCCTCCAAAATAAAAGCAGGAGAATGTGCTGTTTGAAGCAATGCTTTATGTTAAGTTTATTAAGAGCTTTTACTTTGAAAAGTTCTAAAGGAGTTCAAAAAGAGTCATACAACCCTCTCAGCAGGAGTCCCACTCCTACTGACTGCGCTAAACGTACACATGAATGTTTAAGGATCTGAAATACTTCATGCTCTGGCTCGCCATGTAACGACTTGAAAAAACTTTGGACCGATGCCAGATTTATTTGCCGACCCCAGCCTTATGGGATTGGATTAGGGGAGGCAGGGTTGAAAACACAATGTAAGCACATATACAGTTGAAACCAGAAGTTTACACAAACTATATAAAAAGACACATATGCTTTATTCCTCACTGTCTGACATGAAATCAGACTTTTCCTGGTTTATGTCCGTTAGGATTACCAAAGTTATATTTGCTAAATTCCAGAATAATGAGAGAAGGATTTTAATAATGAATGGCTTCTTCGTGGCAGAGTGGCTTTTTAGCCCATGTATGTAATGTACAGTATTCATTTCACTGTGGATAATAACACACTCTTACCAGCTTCAGCCAGCATCTTCACAATGTCTTTTGCTATTTGTTCTAGGGTTGATCTGCACATTTCGGGCCAAAGCACGTTCATTTCTGGAACCCGTCTCCTTCCTGAGCGGTATGATGGCCTGACATTCCCACGGTGTTTATACTCACTTATAATTGTTTGAACAGATGAACGTAGCACCTTTAGGCATCTGGAAATTGCACCCAAGGATGAACCCGACTCCACAATTCTTTTCCTGATATCTTGGCTGATTTCTTTTGACTTTCCCATGATGTTACACAAAGAAGCAGTGTGTTTTAGGTGTGCCTTAAAAAACATCCACAGGTTTGTCTCTAATTAACTCAAATGTCAAATCGTTTAAAGGCATAGTAATCTTAGTGTATGGAAAATTCTGACTTTGAAGAAAGTAATAAAAATAGTTTAAAATATAAATAATTTGGGTAATCCTAACGGACATAAAACAGGAAAAGGGATTGTCTGAGCAATAAAGCTATGTTTCTTTTTATATAGTGTATGTACACACATCGTCAGCAAAAAACTTGTTACTGATTAGCTGTCCATTAGTGTCATATATTAGGACACAACAGTTTAATCTGTGTTTTACATCAGTCAACATTAGACTGTAAGTAACTCCTGTTTATCACATAATAGACCCGGGGATATGGTGAGATACTTTACTGTTCCTGTGGGGAAACCAGCAGCCCTGCTGATCCACCATAATTACAAACTACCATAAAACTACAGAAAATCAATAAAGCCTTCAACCATCCAATCAATAATAATATCCAACACTCATTTACACTGAACTTGAGGTTGAGACAACAAACATTAAAACACAAAGTAGAGCTCTGGCAGTCTCACATGGTGTCTTTTGTTATGTTATAAATCAAATATCTCAGTTTGAGTTTTAAAGTTAGTATGTCCTCACAAATGCAGGAGAACATGTTTTGTGTGCGTGCGTTTCTTTAGCTGCAGGTGTGTATGGATGCAGGTGTGCGTGGACGT
>JAPMOB010233858.1:0-20217 GCA_029875015.1 Lepomis gibbosus
CTCCACCCCCGCCATCACTCCCTGCCTCCAGTGCCAGTATGCCCAGTGCCGTTGGGAACCCACAGGTGAGTCATGATGGTATGTTCACCAAATGAGGCTAAAGTTGCTTCGCCTCTCTACATGTTTCTCCCTTTCACTGCATGTAACTGCATTTCAGTATAATTTGATAATCAGTTAGGACACTGGAAGACATTGTTGTGTGACCACAATGAGTCCATGGAGTGTTGGCAGGAAATACTGTCTTTTGAGATTTTCCCGCAAATTATATTAACATTAGTCTGGGGTAAATCACACAGCTTCATGCTTCTAACAGGATTACTGCTCATTTATGTAATATGCAACAAAGGTTTATTGTTGATGTTTACTGTAGGACTGTTATTGCAGCTAGTTTGTCAGGCTACAAAGACATCAATGTATGAATTAGATATTGTTAGCCATTGTTGAAAAGTATAAAATTTAAAAAATGAGCAAAAAGCTTATGCTTCTCAGAAAACAGTCCAACAAATTGAAAATTAAATAATTGAATAGTCACTGTTCTCTTATCCAAACAGGGAAATAAAAATCAAATATCATTAATTTATCCATCGTCATCATGAATCACTTCATTAACTTTGTTTATTTATCGTTAATTATTTCATTTGGATTTTTCTCTCCAATAACTGCCAGATTTTCTTTTAAATTAGTGGTTTTATTTCATTCTGCATTTTGGAATTAAACACTGTTGAGTCTTAATCAAACATAGCTCTCTAGACACATTACAGTCTGTAATACTTCTCATCCTCGTCCATCTTTTTGTGTTTGGCTCGTGCTTTCCTCATCCTCTTTTTGCTTATTGTGTTCATTGCACTCAACGTTTTTGTTTGGGTAAATAAATGCACTTTTTGTGACCATTTCCTCCTTCTGTCTTCCGCTGCCAGAGACTGATGGAGAAGCAGACTAGCTTTGATCAACAGCTAGACTCTCTAACTGACTTGCTGTCTGAGATGGAGACCAGGGGACCTTTCAACCCAAAGGTACAAAGCGTGGAGGGATGAGGAAAACACTGTAACAAACATGAGACCTTAGGACACGGATAGAAAAAACGAGCTAAAGAACAGATGAGAGGGGAAACGACAGCAGGGTTTGACNGAAAAGAGAATGAGTCACACAGAGGGAAGAAAAGAAAAAAATCAAAGGAGGTAGGTCAGGGGAAATGGTTTGGAGAGAAGCCAGGTTGGTTTCTCTGTTCATTTGTTCAGGTTGAAAGCTCAATGATAAGTGAACTGCACATACAGCACACCAGACCGAAAGAGACAAAAAAAGTGAGTTAACTGGTGATTCACACTGAGAGGAGACACTTGCAGAGAGAAAGAGAGAGAGAGAGTGATGCACACAGAATTGAGTGGAGAGCATGAGAGTGTGATGAAGCCAAAGTGTGCTGCCAGAGCCCCAGTGAGAGGGCCATAAATGGAGAGTGTTTTTATCCAACTGGGAGGTACTGGAGTGGGGCAGAATAATGTTGGCTGACAAATGCAAAATAAATGTCAGAAAGACGAAGCTATTCTGATAAGCTCAAACAGTGGAGTGATTCCAATGTTTACTTTAATCAAAGTACCTCATTCAATATAATAAAAGTGTCAGCTTGCAGCATTTCTACATGCGTTGTTATACGCTTGATATTAGGTCGCTGAAGAAACTTATTGTTTATATACTGTACGAATAGCTTCACATTGAATTTACCTGTTTCTGTGTGCTTTTTCAGGTAAAAGAATCTGTAAAGAGATAATTTTTATTGTTGATGTTGTTGTTTTATCCATAGCTACCAAGCCAATATTCTTCAGCACCAGCACCCAAGCCTTCAGGTGCTCCCCCAACTGCTCCTAAACCAGCTCTCTCCTTCCTCCCACCCCCTGAGATGGCCGACCGCCCGCCTCCAGCACCTTGGGCAGAAGAACTCAAAGCCAGAACGAACCGACACGGCAATCTCAACCCCACATCAAACTCTGCTGCTCAGCCGTTAGCTAAGGCCCCAACTGTGGCTCCCAAGTCTGCTTTCGGAGGGAGAACGGTAACGTCATCAACCTCTCTGGCACAAAAACTGAACCAGAACCTGAACCAGACCACTGCCCCAATCAGTGTAGCACCAAAACCTTCCCCATCCTCTACCTCCAGCTCTTTCCCTCCACCTCCCGCAGCTCCCCCTGCGCCTCCTACCCCACCAAACAATATGGCGGCTGCCCCGGCCTCTCATCAGATAAAAAGTTCTCCCTTTGCCAGTCAGGTGAATGCAAACAAAAACCCTCCAGCTCCCGTGCCTCCTCCTCAACCCAAGACGACGGTGCCTCCCCACTCCTCTTTTAACCAACCAATGAAAACTCCACCTGCATCGACCGTAAGTTACAGCTTTATTTTACTTACTTAGAGACGCTCTTTGCATTGTATACACAAGTAGAAAGGCACAGGAAGTACGAATAATTTAGTTTATAGTCATCAGTGTTTTTAAGGTAACCTGCTCAATAATAAATAACAAAATGTTCTGTAAGGCATGTTAAATGTTAGTATGTAAATTATGTATACGTATGTACAAACGGCTATGTGTGTGTGTACATATACAAGCAGTCCTCACCCCCTGGCCCAGTTGCTATCCCAGGTGGAGGTGTTCCTCTGAACATGAGGGAAGTGGAGGAACTGGAGAGAATGACGAAGGACTTCATTAAAAACATGGACACACATGCACCTGTCATCACCTCCCCTCCTACAGGTACATACACACACATTACATACTGTAATATTCATGGTGTAAAAATAAAATGACAGTAATTATCACAGGCAGAGCTGAGTAGGAATATGCATGTATTTATGCAAATAATCTTTTTTGTATATGATACTCTTTTCAACCCTCTTTCTCTCGCCTCCCTCTCTACCCATTTTAGAGGTCTGTGGGAAGTGTGGTGAGGCTCTGTCCCGTACGCAGCCAGCAGTGAGGGCCATGGACAAGCTCTTCCACTCCAACTGCTTCTGTTGCATGAGCTGTCATCGCCCCCTGCAGGGCATGCAGTTCTATGACAGGGATGGCGCGCCCCAGTGTGAAGACTGCTACATGGTGAGGAGTCACATGCAAAATATTAATATTAAGTTAATGGTAACTATATGACCAAACAAAGTTGTTCACTGAAAGGTCTTTTATTATTTTAACTTTAGATCTAGCTATAATTCACATTTTGGCAGTTTTATTTCATGTGATTTTCTTTTTTTTTTTGTTGTTGTAAAAAGCGGTCACTTCCACTTGGAATAGAAAGTCCTCCTATGTTGTAATGTACACAGTGCACACTTCATTCTACATACTGACACCAATAGTATAGTTTTGAATGTCTCTCATCATGTTTAAAAACATAATCACTCAAAAAAAAAAAAAATTCTCAAACAAAATCCTCAATTTGAATACAGTGATTCATCTGTTTAAATTATTTTTTTATTCAATCAACTTTAATAAAACTTTAATTTTAATAAAACTTTAATAAAATAGCTCTTTAATAAATATAACTCTTCAGTAATGATGCTGGTAGCTTTTTGCACGCACCTTTGTGTGCAGCAATTGAGAGAGCAGTGAAAATGTTGTTTCTGAAAGGCTTAACAGCAACAAACATGGATTGAAGCAGAATATTTCGTTTTATACAAACACATTGTGAATTTTGAACTGGAGGTATATGGTTGGAGGCAGTTTTTGTCATTTTATTTGACTTATTGTTTCCAAAGAACGAGTAACAGCTGCTTTTCAACGACAAACTCACATTTAGGGAGCTAACACGGTAAAAGGAACAGCATGTAGAGCTAGAATATTTTTGCAGCTAACTCTTATTTTTCTAATTTCAACATATTGCTAATGCCGAACCTCAACACAGAATCTCTGCTTGTATTTTTGACAATATTGAAAATAATACCTTCTGGATTTCTAAATAACCTGGTATACTGTCATACTTTGATACTGCCCAAGCGCACGACGAATGTGCAGAACAATGTTGGGGCCGCGAATATACCATCTCCCAGTGTGCTTCAAAGTAATTGACTACTTTCATATCTCCTACTCAGTTACATCTTCTGCTCCTCCTCAGAGTTCCTTGGCAGTGTGTTCCCGATGTGGGGAGAAGATCACAGACCGCGTGTTGAAGGCTGTGGGCCAGTGTTTCCACGCCCATTGTTTCCGCTGCAGCACCTGCTCCTGCACACTTGAGGGGGCACCTTTTATCACTGATGACAACAACAACCCCTACTGTGTCCAGGATTACCACAGGTAGCTACTGGCTGTTGATTCCTCAACGATTAACCTAATGCTAATCTTGCATTTCTATTTATTTCCTAGGAGAAGTGATTAGTTACTCCAGAGGTGTGTGACCTCTGACCTGTATTGCAATTGTAAGTTGCTTTGGATAAAAGCACCAGCTAAATGAATAAACGCATAATGTGGGAAGAGGGCTGGGACAAAATGTCTTCACCATTAATTCTCCTTACTACCTACATAACCTATCATCTATACTTATCAGGATTACTGATAAGAATGGTGGTGCCGGAGGAAGGAGGCAGGCTAAACTGTAGACAAAATAATTTGGTTTGATGTTTGAAGTTGATTAATGCTCATTACCACTACCATTTGACTGATTTCCCAACAACTAACAACAAACTTTTTTGTTCATTCCAGACGTTTCTCCCCTCTGTGCGTGAGCTGTAATGAACCCATTATTCCAGCGGCGGGCAGCGAGGAAACAGTCAGAGTGGTGGCTCTCGACAAGAACTTTCACCTTAAGTGTTACCGTTGTGAGGTAAGATGCTTTAACACAAATGTTATCAAAATTTACATTACATAGCATATTAAAAAGAACTCTAAAAAGTAACAAAATGCTAATAAATACATTTATTTATTTGTTCTATAGGACTGCGCTCGACCTCTCTCCATAGAAGCAGATGAAAATGGCTGCTATCCATTGGATGGTAGGATCCTGTGTATGAAGTGCCATACCAAGCGCGTCAGGCAAGCTGCGCAGTGATTGGCTGAACCAGCATCACTCAAATTAACTATGAACCAAATCCAAAAGCACAGGATTCATTCAGCTGCCATTTTTGCCTTTGCAACATGGCTTTCTTCAGTATACGTGTGCAGGTTGTGAGCGTGAATGTGCTGTGTGAGAAGGTATGTTTGCATGCAGAGTAGTATTCGCCCGTCTTTGTTCGCTTCACTTCAGTGCAGAAGTAATGTACTGCATTGAAATAAACTCCCCATTGTCTTTTATTCCCAATCTTCGATATCCAATCTCATTGTCACCTAGCCTTCTTTGTGTACTAGAGCATATTTTTTTGTGCCAATTCTGTTTACGCTAAAATCTCCAGCATAACTTGCACAAGAACAATTTGGTCAAAAGGGGAGTCTGATGAAAATAAAGTTGCCTTTTTTTGTCTCGCAACTGCATATTGTTAGTAGCACCATGTACTGAAATATTTCCATCTTGACTTTTACTGGCTGGTCTCTTTCCCCATGAACATTGTAACTATACGGAGACAGATTGTTACCATAGGGTGAGGAGTATCAGGGACCTCCTGTTTGACCACTCTGCAGATTTCACCACTCTGGTTGGCTGTTGGTAGAGCATATCTTTAACATTTTGTCGTTCTGCCTGCAAGCATGGTTAATGATGCATTCCTGCCTAGAAATAGCTTCATATCAGCCAATCTACTCAGATAGCATTTTTAAAGTTAACGAGGGCTAAACGTTGACAAAAAAAAAGATAAAAACAATGAATGTTGCTCTTAGTTTTTTGTGATGTGAATTTGATTATTTACAGGCATGCTTTTAATTATGTCTTGTTGCTCTCTCTTATTTAATCACACATATGATATAAGGGCAATATTAGAACAAAACAGCCATTTTCTTCTCAAAAACAGTTCAGAGCTGATTAAACAGTGTATTTTTTCATATGCATGCTTTTTGGATGCACAAATAATGAACAAAATGGACAAGCACAGATTTGCCAAGCACAGACTCCAGTCCCAGGATCTCATAATTTAAAAATCTGTAGTTATAAATGTCAGCTGCATGGCTGAAAACAGGACCTATTATGTGATTGTTCCCTAGTGAAGTAAAACATCCTTTTAGCGTCACATTGACTCTAAAGCCACCGCACACGATCAATTTAGTTTAAGTAGACACCATTTAGAAATACAAAATGCATTTTCATGGAATCTCTTGCTTAAAATATAATTTATGGACCTTTTAAAAAAAATAAATTAAAAAAAATCAAGTATTCAGGTTATATGTATACCAGTACTAAAATAATCTGTCTTTACAGCGGGATGATAGATCAGTAGAAGTGTTAGATTTGAGCTTTAGGAAACAGATGTTAAAACATAGTGACCAAATAATTCAAATGCTGTTGGCAAGATTAAGGTTAATAAAACGGTTACATGGGATTCAGTGTTTTGACATTCATGTTTTTTTATCACCGTGTTTATGTTTGAGCCCAGTTTTTTGCTCTTGATCTATTCTGTTACAGTAAATACCACTATTTTTTCCATTATTCATCTTTTTTACTTAAGTCTCTTCATGTCAGTTGCATACTATTTTACTCTTATCTTACTGTACTGTATGTCATTGATAAATGCTTACAATTATTTGGCGTACTTTTTAACCCGGAGATGTGCCTTCTCCACTATTGTATTCCTTGAATTGAGCCTGGTTTGCAGCCACAGAAATCCATACCACATTAAGAAAACTGTTGTGCTTGCCTTGAGCCTAGTGTGCTGTAACACCAGAATAACTAACTTGGCAGTAGTTATTTAACATTGCAAGCTAGCTGTAGGTGGTGGTGGTGGCGGCATTACTTCTAGTATTATGTCTTTGTTTGCACCAACTCCACCTACTCCATCTTTGTGGCCCAGCCTTTGTCATCACTAATGTGATATACATATGATGATGCCTTCACGGTTGCATTAATCTGGCGTTTTGTTGTATTATGTCCTATTGTATTACATGCAAATGCCTCGTCTTTTCATATTAACTTTTTTTTCATAAAATTCTGTTTGATATGTGTGAATGTGTATATGTTTAAAAACAATATTTAGCCCCGGCCCTCCTCCTTTGGCTGTATCAAAAGATAAACAAATAAATAAAATTCTCAATACCAAATGTTTTTTGTCTGAATTCTCAACTGTCAGCGGCACAATGTTTTAAATTCTGCCCACCTGCTATACACGAAACAGTGTATGCAGTAAGGTGCACATGATTAGAGTTTTTCATATTCGTTTTTGCCACTCTCTGTTCAGCCTCCATGTGACATCCATGAAACGTGTGACCTCCGAGACTCTCAATGATGTGCTACACTGACTGCATGACCTCCGGGAAAATGCTCTATCAGTTTTTAACAGCCATGTGTTGCGCTGATAATGACGACAGCGGACGCGTGCGTGTGCATCTAAGAGTGTTTACTTTCCAGGAAGTGCTTGCCCTCATTTAATGCAATGCAACAATGTATAAGCAAAAGCAAGTTGTTGGCCTTCACATGCCGGTCCCAGCCTTCTGTTCTCAAGCCTTTGAAACAGTGGACCGACATGAGAGATGGTGAAAACAAAAGTTAAGGTCTTGATGTTAAGTTTCTCAGTGGGTTCACAAACCACAAAACATCCGAATGCAAGTCCCAGAGAAGAACCATAGTCTTTGGTTGATTATCTGTGTACTGGAGAGGAGAGTAAGACGTAGCCTACAGAGTTTTTTTATCAGTGTCTCAGATGAGGAGAGAAGTGAGTGATGAAAAGAGATAGAGAGCTGCGATGACAGCTGTTTGACGGAGGGATACCAGGAGGAGGGAACACATGTGAAACATCAAATGTAAAAAACAGAGGATGCAACACGCTGGAGAAATGCAGAGCAAGACATCCATACACTAAGAATGAGTGAAACTCCAATAGAGCTTGAGGTAGGATCTTTTCCAAAAAAGAGAACGTTGACCATGTTGTTATGATGTTTACTATGTTGACATGGTAATGAGGCTAATGTGTTTTTGTTTCTGTAAACTGGAGCAGAGCCATCTCTGTTGCTGGGAAATTCCATTATTAGACTTTTATGGTTTTGGAGGTCTGTAAAATGCCTAAATTGTGTTGCCTACAATGTTGGACGCCAACATAAATAAAATAAATCAGCATTTTCTAGTTTTCAGCGCGAGACAGAAAACTTGATGTATACAGACAAGCTGCTGGCCAGTAAGAGTGATATCAACATTATTTCACTTGTCTACACATATGTCCTAAGGCGGTCACTGCATGTGAGGTGTTGCGTTTTGTGTGGGCTCACTAAACCAAATCTCTATCGACTACGTAAAAAAGCATCAAATCCTGATCATGCAGTATGATTTTACTGTAAAGTTATAGAATAATAAATCATATCACTGGAGATATTGAAGTATATAGTTATGCTGTTCAAGCTAATGTAATGGTTTGAAACTTGAAACACATTACTATTCACTTTGTAATAACTTTCTTATCATGTGGCAGCTTTTGATAATGTTTGATGGCAAAATTTAGTCTCTGAACTGAGTGTGTTCTTACAAGGCAGCAGTGGTTGTTGCTGAAAGTAGAGAAAACAGAAATTCCCCTGTGGTTCTTTGAAGAAATATTGAGAGGCCTCTTGTTCAGAGCGTGTAGAAATTACTCGAGCTGTGATCATATGTTAACAATAGATGTGTTTGGGGAGAGGTGGGTGGTCAGGGGGTTCTGGGATCTAAGGAATCACTGTTGAGTCTTGTTGAGTCTTGTGGAAGTGCTGTGGGTCCAGGTCTACTAAAGAGCTGTGATGGGACATTCCCACTTTTTACGTGGCATATCAATTGGGATATTTATGTGATGATTTATGATGACATAGCCTGATGTTTAATATGTATGTATGACAGTCACTACTGAGTAAATGGGCTACACCAGTAGCTCCCAACCTGGGGATGTGGACACTCTAGGGGTTGAGAGACAAATCTAAGGCGTCACCAAATGATTAATAAAACACACTCTTTCACACTTGCACTGGGCTTGTATGAATGCTCATCCTGGATTGCCAACATCAAATTGTGTAAAATTCAACATTCCTAGTTTTAGAAAACATGAGAGCAACTGTGTAAAAATATATATTTCCAAAAATGTTACTGTATTTTAGTTGGCCCAGTTACATTTTTGTTTCACTTGCTCACTTCCAGCCTCAGCTTTCAATCCAGCCATCGTCACAGCCAGAACCTGAGAGGCGGCTTCAGCTTCCACCTCTGTTTCAGCTGCCACTTGCTAGCCGGGAGCCTCCTGAAACCCATCAACAAACGCAGCTCCAGCCTGTGCTGCAGCTGCCACAGTCTAACCCCGAGCACCAGCACCAAGTAAACCCAGTGTGGATAAACCATCGAAGGCTGCTGTTTCTGTTTCTTTTTGGGTTCTCCTTATGTGGCGCCATTCTGGGAATCATTTACTATATTCATCAGAATCTTCAAACTAGAAGCAATAACCAGGCAGGCACTGGTAGGCCTCCAGAGAAATACAACGGCACAACAACATGACTAAATAAATTCAAAATGTGCCATTTTCTCTAACTCTTGTTTCACTCTCCTGTAGAGACTCCATGTCTCTCCCCAGCCTGTCAGTGGGCCTCTACCCGACTGTCCATGTCTGCTGATCCCTTCACGCAGCCCTGTGATTACTTCTTGTTCACATGTGGTTCTGCCAGACTTTCACCAGACAATGGAGGGAGACAAAGAGGTCAGGGCATCCCTGGACATCCACAGAACCAGAAGGAAAAGGCCGAGTGGCCAGAGAGGACAGGACGAAGTCAAGCCAGAGGACTGATAGAGCAGAAAATAGTGGATAGAAAAACTGTCCTGCTGCAATATCTCAAGGAGATTTTAGGTAGGAGTCTGCAACCAAATTGTCTTCTAATGTGCACCACTCTAGAGCCCTGCACAGGCCAAAAACTCCAGCCTAGCCTGGCTCCAGCACCACAAAGTCTGCAATTTTTTATCCTGAGCCTGACACCACTGTCACTTTAAGCTATCTCTGATACACGCAAACAAACATACATACACATGCTCCTAAGAAGTACATTTATCATAGGCCTCAAACATAACTACAGAGGCCATTGACAATTATACCCACAAATATTAATACTGACTGTCCATTACAGAGAAGCATGAAAATAATCCTCTGTATGTATGCGGGCAAAACTGAAAGGAAAGACGTTAAATGAGTCTGACAAGAGTCTGGTCTAACCAAAAAAAGAGAAAAAATGGGCAGAGCCCAGCCTGAATCAGTGTTTCAGGACCTGTAAGGTAACAGCGGGCTTGCAGACCTCTACACCACTCTGTACTGTATTGCTTTATCAAATGATATTTCTGTAATAATAATATATGTAATATTTCTGTTATATCAATGTTTTGTCTGAATTGTGTTCTCCATGAATCAGAATCAAACGACAGACCAGCTAGTACAGCAGTGCAGAAGACCAAAGGATTCTACCATTCCTGTTTGGACACCAAATCCATAGACACTGCTGGAACAGAGCCCTTCCTCACACTCATCCAGAAAGTGAGATATTTCTTTGCCCTTAAAAATGTGGTCAGTTGGCAGATAAATCCCGAAAAAAAGGTTCTTAAATGCAACGTTCCCTCATCACCTGTCTTTATAGGTTAGGGGGAATTAATTATGCACAGCATCTCAGGCAAGAATCCTCAGCTTTTGCAGACAAAAAGAAATGGTCCATCCCACTGCTAAAGTTAGACGTTTTTTTTTAGAAGGGCTCATTCATGGTTCTCAGATGATTAAGCCTAATGACTATGGTGATGCCCTGACTTTTCTAGCACCTCACAACTCTTGGACGGATTTCCATAAAATTTGCTATACACAGTCATGCTGCCATCAGGATTAATGTAATCACTTTACCTTAACCTTTACTCCAGTGCCATTATCAGGTCAAAATTCCAATTTGTCCAACACTTTGGTATAAAACCACACAGCTGCTAAAACTAATCCTGTTCCATTCAGCCACAGCTGTAATTTGTGTTTATTGCTAATTGCTAAAGATGCTTGTATTGTATAAACATTATACCTGCTGACCTTCTCTACCAGATTATATCAGCTGCAGCAAGCTAGTGAAAGTTAATGCCAATGCTAAAACTCATCTGACTTTGTAAAGGTTACAGTTTATTTGTTTTCAAAGGAGAGCCCTGTAAAAGGGTCCTGAATAGGCAAAACTAACATGCTGATGTTTAGCAGGTATAATCAGTATGTTAGCATGTTGCCATTAGCTTAAGTGGGGCTAGCACTTGTTTTTCCTGTTTTACAAGGGTACTTTGAACCAGAATGTCACATTTTTGTTGCTGATTGTGTCAGATTGGCAATGCATTATGTGTAAAGGACACATATTGAAAGTTGTGCTGTTCATTTTAATATCAGTGGCCACTCTCTTAATGCATTTTTAAAGTTTAACGTCTGTTTCTATCTCTCTTTGTATGCAGCTGGGAGGCTGGGCAGTATCAGGCCAGTGGAATCAGACTGACTTCAACTCCACCCTTAGCCTGCTGATGAGAGACTATGCCACCTTTCCATTTTTTAACCTCTACGTGGGCAAAGACCCAAATGAAACTGCCCAGGGGACAACTAAAAGATACATACAGGCCAGTACCCATTAGGATAATTTATAGATCATAACAAGCTTGTGGGAGCTCTGCCAATGAAAAGTAGGCTTTGTTATTGCTTTAACCCAAGTCTCCTTTTTGTCAACAGATTGATCAACCAGATCTATTGATCCCGATTGAATGGAACAGCAAGACACAGAAGTCTGAAGCTAAAACTCAGGTTGATGACTTAGCCAGACCTCTATTGATTGAAGAAATATATTTTAATAAATACAATACTCATCCATGCCACTAATGCATTCCTTTATCATTCTCCTGTCTCTTTGCATCCAGACGCTACGTCCCTTCTTGGCATCATGTTATAGTTACCTGGCCCTGTTGGGCGCCCCACCCAGCACCAGTATGAGACACGTGGGCATGTTCATCTCTCTGTCCTCTGAGCTCGCTGTGGCTTCCACACCTCTGGACTATCGCATGTCAAAAGGGCAGCTCTTTCAGCGCATGACCATCAAAGAGCTACAGGTACTGGAGGAGGACAATGTGTTGCTATCATAGTTTGCTATTAAAACAAACAGTGTTTGAATCTGCTGTAATAATTGTTTATTTTTATGTGAATATGCCAACAGAGCCAGGCCCCTGCTATTGATTGGTTGGGCTGTCTGCGGGCTGCTTTCCATCCCCTGCCCCTCATCGAAGATGATCATGTCCTTCTGCATAACTTACCCTACATTGTGCAAATGTCCCGCATCATTGGCAAATGGCTGGACAGGCATGAGCTGAGCACCAGGTACTGTAAGTGACACAAAACAACCCACATTCAAATATGCATTGACTTCTGATTTTTTTTTCTTTTTTCACCTTGTGTTGCCACATTTGATTCCACTCTCAGTGCCCCCCTTCATACTTACATGCTCCTCAATCTGCTGCACACCCTGATGCCTGCTCTAGACTCCAAATTTTCTGAAACAGAAAAGAATTTGTCTGTGGCTCTGGGTAACACTGAAGGGGTGAGTCGACACAGACTGTGTACTTTTTAGAAAAAAATGACACCTATGAGTTGTTTTGTTACACCTTCATTATGGATCTCTTTACCAGATAGCCCCTCGCTGGAAACACTGTGTGTTAGAGACCGAGAGAGGATTTGACTTAGTTCTTAGAGAACTTCTCAGTGAAAGGACAGCACACAGAGAGGTAACTACACATCCTGGGGATTTGGGTACATAATGAATCAAGCAGTGAATTTATAAGGCTGATATGGAGTGTATTTATTGTTCAACAGGCAGAGGAGATTATTCAAAATATCTTTTCCTCCTTCAAGTCCAAATTACATGAACTCAATTGGACAGATCAGAAGTCTATCCAGTTAGTCATGAAAAAGGTAACGTGAAGCACAAAATGGTATTGTATTTGTCTTTTTGTAACTGCATTTTGATATCAATAAAGGCTTGTCTTCCTCCAGGTTCAGTCTTTAATTCCGAGACTTTGGACTACAAAAGAGATCTCCAGTGCGGCTGAGCTTGACCTGATTTTTTCCAAGGTACATTACAGACCTCCATTGGCTTTAACAGATTAGGTGTATGTTAACCTCTTTATTTGATGCCCTGGTTAATCCTCTTTTCCCATTGAGTTTAACCCATAAGTTTTTTGTCAAATACATTTATATTTTACATATTTTGTATGTACTTAATGGGAAAAAAACTCAGTCACTTTAATACGAATTTTTTTAATCACCATGTTTTCAGTTAATAATGAGTGTCCAGAAATGGTTTAAGTGTTTTCCAAAACACCCCTTTTATGGATGTGGTCTTTAATTGCGACAGCTAAGGGAAGTACAGTTGAAAACAAAGACCACCGCTGACTCTATCACCTGTATGTTTGCAGGTGACAGTCAGCAAAGGTAGCTTCTTCTCCAACTACGTCCAGCTGCTGTCCTTGTGGCAAAAGAGACGCAGTCAGCTCTTGACTGAGCTGACTGAGGAGCCTGATGTGTAAGTGTCTGCCTTTATTCTTAAAAGTTGTGAAATATTAATGTTATGAACATTTAATCTTTTCTTGTTTTCTTTTAGTTTGTCCGTCACACCTTTTCTCCTGGGTGATGAGCTCCTCTTTCCCATGGGAATGTTTGTCCCTTCTCTCTTCCATCCTACCTATCCTAGGTAAAGTTTACAGTGATTTTAAAATAATTTTTCATATTAGAGCTACCACTGAACATTATAGTGCATGCTTTGTTTTCATTTTTTTAACAGGGCAATGAATTATGGTGTAATGGGTTTCCTTATCGCCAAAGATCTCCTCCATCTGATTCTGCCGGACAGTAAGAGAGGATCACATTTGTCCCTCACTTAAAAATTGTGTTTGACATCATGTTTAATGTTTAAGTAAAGTACCTTAATACTACGGTTTAATGCAATCTGTGTTGTGGTGTAGTTTACGCTCAGAGTGAGACGGTGCATTCTGTGGGGGAATGTGTGTGGGCTCACTACCTCACTGTGACAGAAAAAACAGGCCGAGGTGGAGTGTCTTCTCTCTCAGCATCGCAGCTGCAGGAGGTGTGGGTGCAGTATTCTGCATTGCAGATAGCACTGCAGGTGAGCAGCCATCTTCAGGCTTCAGCCTCTGTGTGCGCGACAACATTAAGCTCATACATCCTTATTTTGTTCCTCAGGCCTATCATCAGACTCTAAAGAACCAGCCAAGTGACACTTCCATCTCAGGACTGTCATACACTCGTCTGTTTCTCACATCTTTTTCTCAGGTACTGTTTTTCTATAATTAGGTTTCAACTTGTCTTTGCCTCTCAACTTTGGATCCCATTTAATCTATTCTTTTCCAGGTTAACTGTGACACAGACCCATACCGGGAACTGATGCCCTTGGAGCCTTCCTTCTTGATTACAGTGATTTGTGCTAAATCTGACCTGTGCCCTACAAGCCTACAGTGCTTCAATAAAACCCAGCAGCATCCATTACAGGCATGCTGAAAACACTGGGTTTTGTTTTTGTAGTTACTGATTATTATAGATTGTCTGGCAAATCATCTACTTGGTGCTCTATTAATTAAGCACACTATGGATGTTGGCAACTGTTGTTTGAATAAAGATTGTTTATATAACAGATATGTATGGTGGGAGTACCACCAGTATGTAAAAAGCCAAGAAAACACTGACATTTTTGTAGTAATTGTTAAGACATGCTTGCATTTCCATAGATTGCACAAGATCTTAAGTATTCTTGTAAATAAAATAATCATTTTAACAACTGTTTTGACTTCATATTTCACTTTACATACTGCCATGGTAAAAACAATTACTTTTAAATGAGCTAACTTACAGTTTGGTTTAGTCTCTTAAGTTCTGGACCAGCTGTTACACAGCAACTAAAGAATTGTTTTGTTTTTTTAAATCACAAAAGTAAAAGTGACCATTTGTGGCTTTTAAACCCTCCATCAACCAGCTGGGTAGTTTTCACGTTTCTTTCTGAAATATGAAATAGGCTAACAAACAGCAAAAAATGCGAAGGAAAGTCATAGCCGAAAAAGCCTCACTCAGGGCCGCACAGGGAAATGCTAATATCAACATTAAAGCAAAAGAAAATACACATTTGAAGGCGATTAAACAAACAATGACACCTACTAAAACTCAGACTGGGAAAGGTCTTGGAAAGGCAGGAGCCAAGCGTTTGGGCCGACTACTGAAGCGAGCCATCCAGGACCAGGAGAAGCTCGCGCTAACGGGAAAGCTTTCTCTGCCAAGTGAGTAACGGCTTCTGGGCTGTCAGCTAACGTTAGCAGCTAGCTATCTAGTCAAAGAAACAAGAGTTCGTAAATTCACGGTTTATCTTGTTTCAAGTATTTTTGTTTATATTTAAAAGCCTATATTTAAGCTAGCTTGGGAGAGAAAAACACAACAAAACTGAGGGGACTCATATAGGATCACTTCATAATGCAGTTGGGTATGTCTTAATCAAGAAAAATACACAGCGTTTGAAATAACGTTACATTAAATGGAATATAGTTAACGTTACAGTACTATTTCAATTTTATCCTATTCAGTGACTATTTACATGTATATGTATCATATGAGAAGAACCATGACTTGAATTAGGTCCTTCGAACAAGATACAAATTCTATATTCATATATCNTCTCTGATCTCTCAGAGACTCCTGTTCGCCTTTTCAAGCATCAGATTCAAACGGAGGCAGAGAATGCACCCAAGACCAACACTGCAAAGCAAGCCTCACCTCATGTCTCCCAGCTCATCCTCAGTGTGGTTTCTCAGTGCAAAAACCGAGGTGGCATCACTATGGCAGAGCTCAAGCAGACGCTGGCTGCTGGAGGCTACGATGTCACCAAGAACAGCAGGCAGGTGAACGTGGTGACCAACAGGCTGGTTAACAACGAGACACTTGTACGAACTACAAGAAATGTCTCATTGAGGCTCAACAATAAGGTAAAATAACCTTTGCCTATTTAATTTGGTAACTGGTTTTCCTGGACTTAGTTAAGGGGTCAATCAACACTGCTGCTGCAATTCTCTGTATGTGTAGTTAGTTGGTGTGTGGCCAAAAGTAGAACACTGTACATATAGTAGAATAATAAAGTTTAAATCCATTGATAGCAGCAGCAGTTTTCTTCTCCATGTCAGTGTTGATGTGACTTTTACATTTCAACGTGCAAGTTAGAGACACCAGGTTTGTCTTATCAACAATAATCTAAAATTGCCTGTAATTTTCAATCCTTTGTTTTCTACATAAACTAGAAACAGAAAGACACAAACCGAGTAAGGACAAGAAGTGTGAAATCCCCGGAACCAAAAGGGGATCTGAAGCAGAACAGCAAAACAGCCAGCAAATCCTCTAAAGGAGCAGAAAAGTCACAGAGACAAGCCAGAAAGAATCCAAAGACAAAAGGAAAAACACAAAAAACAAAAACCAAGCCTCGTAGAGCAGCAGCAGCCAAATCAAACAAACTAACAGCCAAGACTCGTAAACCAGCAGCCAAATCGTACAAAAAAACAGCTAAGACTCGTAAACCTGCAGCCAAATTAAATAAACGAACAGCCAAGACACGTAAACCAGCAGCCAAGTCACACAAACCAAGAATGAAGACACCCAAAGCAAGAAAATCGGCAAAGCTGGCAGGGAAGAAACGCGGGTCTGCAACTAACCAAGCTGCACAGGTTCAAAAGGCACCAAGGAAGGCTCAAAGAGCTCAGAGACGTCAACCAAAGCAAAACCAACATCCGTATAAATCTTCCCGGAAAAGACAGCCAACAAGACGGAGGCTTCCAAAAACAAGACAGCTGCACCAGGTTGCCAGGAGAAAAGCATACTATTAGAATTAGCATTTGGAGTAATTTATGGTGAGCTGTAATAAAAATCAAACCTTTCTAGCAACATGGAATTGTATTGATTTTCTTTTGATGCATCAGCTGTGTTGAAAATGTCTTTTTACACTTAGGCCCCACATTCTCATGGAAATTAATGTAATTTATCATCTCATAATATTTTTAGTCTCCACCGTGCATCTTAGTCTCAGATTACATGAAACAAAATCACTCATTTTTTTTGTCATATTTTAATGTAACTGTATTGACTGATAATCCAAAACTCAGTAATTGGTACAATTGATATAGGTATAAAAAAACAGCCATGCTTCTACATGAAAAGGGAACACTGGGTACCAAAACCTTTGTATGTTCCGCATGGTGGCCCAACGCCATCATACAAGTATGCACATACAGTGTATAACAGAATACATGTCTGTGGTCCACACGGCATCACTGGTGAAATGGACTTTTAGCCCAACGTTTGTGTCATCCATTCAGAGTCCATTACAAAATGTCTATGTACTCTACAGTCTATGCCGGGTCAACATCAGTAGTTCACTGACTGTTTGTCACAGGACGCCCCACACTTCTTCAAAGGCAGAGCACATCTTGGCACAGGTCAGTGCTCCAGAGAGGGGGTAGTTACTGATAGACACGGTCTTCTCTGTGTAGTCCACATTCACCTGATGAAGACAAAAGTAACATCAGTAACACAGATATTTGACACTTAAGGACCAGTGCGTAGGATTTACGGGATTTATCGGCAGAAATGGAATATAATATTCATACTCTTATGTCATTAGTGTACTCAGTCACCGCTACACGCCACTAAATCCAACACACTGGTCCCCTAAAGCAGTGAATCAGCTACCATCTAGAGCCATTTCTCACCGCTCCATGTGCAAACGCTCCAATCACCACTGCAGCCGGTCCCTCTGGGACTAAAGTCCGGGGGCAGACAGCCTCTCCAGCAGAGAAGGAAGTGGCTATGCGTGGGCAGCCGGGAGGCAGGTGGTCAGACACTGGATTTTTAATCATCTTCAGAAGCCTCTGGGGACCATCAGCCGCCCTAACACTCAGCTTGTGCAGCAACTGAACTAAAAATGGAAGGGTTGAAAAAAGAACCATTAGGAGCTTGTAATGCTTTGCCTATACAAAGTTCAACTTAACATATATGTCATTTATCCATATAAAACATCCAACATTGGTCGTTTACCCATGAGACCACAGAAGCGAGTGAAAGTTCTTGGGATGCGAGTCTGTGGGTTGATCTCTATTAAAGCATTTTTCTCTGTGTGGACGTAAACCTGCAACAGGCCTGCCCTGTTCAGTGGACTGTCCATCAACATGAGCAGACACTAGTAAATAGAAATAAGATACCAAAGTTAAAAGTCATTTATATGGCCCTTTATCACAGGAATGGAAACCCACTCACTTGTAGACACAATGCACAGACATAAAATATACACTATAATAAGCATATGGTATTTGACTTTATTCATTTTATTTTATTTTTTTAGTTTGTCTTTTTATGCAGTGACAAATAAGGCAAAAACAAAACAAAGTTATGCAATTGGACAAATACTGGTAGTAAACCTAATGATACTGCTAGTGCTTTAAAGACCTGATATACATTGAAAACATACAATTTGACGTTTTAACAAATTGGTACATCTCTAACACATTAACCTGCCAGCATCATGAAAATTTAAATTCTATACTATGACTCTACAGGTCTCAAGAATGAATTCCAATACAATATTTTTAGTAAAGGGTGAGCAACACTGGAGGCTATCTATATTGAGCTAGTTAAAAAAAAACTTGCTAAGGTCAGCCAATATGTGTTTTTAACATAAAGACACAAAAAATTACATTTTTTTTTTACAAGGATCCCTTAAATAGTGTTATTAAATAAACTTGTCAGTGTTCTCTGGTGGACAAACTATGTTATGGTGACACAGTTTCTATAATATACCCCACAAGTGCACGACTGCTATGTCTTGTTCATTTTTGTCTGACATATAAGCCAATACCAAAACATCTGTGATAAGCTCAAATCGGCCTCATGCCAGTATATCAATGAGACTAAATTTCAGGTCTCGTTGCTGACTGGCCTCATTCTAGACCTGTGGATCTCTGCTCAAGATTTAGATCTTTTCAGTGATTCTAATAATAATTTACTGAAACGAAATGGCAGTCCACTCCAATCACAGGTCGTGACAGACATAAGTGATTAATGCAGTTATGCACACAATTCTAACACGAGTGCTTACCTGATGTGCGATATCTGGTCTTATATGTCCCGGATTCCTTCCACTTTTGACGATGATATTTTTGTGCTGGTCACAGTTTAACAGCTCAAAGGTTTTCCCGACCTGGGCAATACAAAACACGAAAAACTGATGGGACAAACATACACCTATTGTAATATTTACCCCCCAATTTAAAGGTATGGCTTCTGATGTCACTTCCACTTGTAGCAGCTAGGGGCTACAACACAACAACACTCAAACACAACCCTGACGCTTTACCTTCACTGTTTCTAAAGAGGCCCCCTCCAGAATAACAACTAGTCTCCTCTCTGCCATACGGTCGTGCAGGCTGCGGAGGTGTTTGGCCGGTTTTGGTTCATATTCATCCAAATGTTCAAGACCACGCTTCTTCCCATTAGGAGTCGCCATGATGCCTTCCGATGGACCGTCGCACAATGTGTACGCTATGGCAAAAGTGCGCGTTCATGAGTGGGGCCCTAGTTCAGAATGGAAACGATCTTTTTTTTTTTTTTTTGAAATTTAAAACACAAAACAGTCAGGGGCTGCTGTATAAGAAGAGAACATACATAAATAATAACAAAGGAAGGACATAGCGAAATAAAAATAAATAAAAAACAACATCGATTCAAAGTAATATATTAGCTGTCCAAAAGATATTTGTCAAACACACAGTTAGTTTTGATTGCCTTCTTGTTCTTAACGTTTTTAATTGTGGTGCTATACTGATGCAGTTTTTGGAGAAAGTGTCCAAAGTGAGGTTTGGAGTCAGTCCATTTTTTTGTGGATGTGGAATTTCCCCAATACTATTACCAACTGTACAACTGTAAAAAAACAAAACAAAAAAAACGTCTTTTTCCTTTTCGTTTCTTTCAAAACATATAAGAATGTCCTTTTCCTGAAGTTGAGCGTTTGTCCAGTTTTCCTTTTCATATAAAGTTCAACATCGCACCAAAACATTCTACAGTATATACACTGATAAAATAAATGACAAATTG
>JAPMOB010233859.1:0-31627 GCA_029875015.1 Lepomis gibbosus
GTTTTGGCGTACAGTGCTCTGTAGAGCCCACCAGAGGGGAGAAGCTGGAAGAGCTTGTGTCCGGGGTCAGATGGATGTGCTGTGATGTTTCCTGCCCGCTTCCTGACTCTGGAAATGTATAAGTCCTGAATGGAGGGCAGGTTGGCTCCGATGATCTTTTCTGCAGTCCTGACTGTCCGTTGTAGTCTGCTCCTGTCCTTTTTGGTGGCAGATCCAAACCAGACAGTGAAGGACGTGCAGAGGACAGACTGGATGATGGCCGTGCAGCTCCTTAGGTAGGTTGAGTACATCCTCTGCTGGGCTTTCTTGATGATGGTGTCAGTGTTGGGCTCCCACTTCAGGTCCTGGGAAATAGAGAAAACCTGAAACCTGAAGGATTCCACAGCAGACACAGGGTTGTTGAGTATGGTGATGGGGGGCAGAGTCAGGGGGGCTCCTCCTGAAGTCCACGATCATCTCCACAGTTTTGAGTGTGTTAAGCTCCAGGTTGTTCTGTCCGGCTGATCAACCTCCCATCTGTGGGCCGACTCGTCACCATCCCAGATGAAGCCGATGACCGTTGTGTCGTCAGCGAACTTCAGGTGTTTGAGAGATGGGTCTCCTGAGGTGCAGTCGTTGGTGTAGATTTGTATAGGTAGATAGTATTTTCCTATCATCCTAAAATTGAGGAATAGCATATGCAAGTCTTTTGAGATATTTTTAATAGTAATGCGTTCTGTTTACATAAATCTATATGCACATTTTGTGCCCATTTATTTCATTACATGCTTCTTAGACGGTTTCCTTCACTGCCAACTCAACCAGACTGTTTACCCCTTTAGAACTTTTCTCAGCACATAAACAACATTAATAAACCAGAAAGGAATATCATTTTTAGATCTTGAAAGAAGTTTGACTTAGTTATGCAAGGTAAGGTCTTAGAATTTTATATTATGGTCCTGTTGCAGTATAAAGATGCATGAAAATCAAAACAGCAAAACAACCATGAAGACGGACATAGAAGACTTCTAGAAACCAGAGCTCTGCTTGAAATAATGGCTGGGTGGACAGCATTATTGTGTGAAGTGGACGAGTGTTTAATCAGTTTGAGAAATTATTTATAAGCACATTCCAGCTTCTTAAATGTGAATATTTTTAGTCTCCTTTACTCCTCTATGACTGTAAACTATCAACTATCTTTGTGGACCAAACAAGGCATTTAAAAGTGATGAACATTTAGCACCATTTTCTGACATTTTAGAGAAGACCAAACAACTAATTGATTAACTAAGAATACTAAGAAAATAATCATTAGTTGCAGCCCTTGTGTGAGCCCAGTTTTATTCAATTAAATGCTAAGAAATCCAAGGAAATATAATGAAAAAAGTATCTAGTAATGGGAATTATTTTGAAGTTCAGGGATAGTTCAGTAAGGGACAGTACTATTGATCTTTTCATAGCCAAATGACTCTGTGTCAGAGGCACTTTATGTCATGTAATTAACGTGTCCAATATTCTGTCAATGAGTATGTTTACATCCCACCTACAAGTTACATACAGTGCAGGGCTATGCAACATAACATAACATAACTCAATAAGTCATTGCATATAACTCATTGAAATATCAGTTATGCTACTTGGGTAAATAAGGACCAGTACAGTTACATTAGTGGTAACCAACCAAACCTTCACACCCACATGTCACATGTCTTCTGTATTTGACACATGTAGAAATAGAAAACACAGCATTGTGGTTTAACAGTGCAGCTCAAATCGCTTTACATTCACACGCACTCAAACAAGTAACAAATGAATAAAGCATACAGAACAGCAGCATGCTCACACGCCACATGCAAAAAGCACAGGTATTAAAACTGGAAAAAAGTAGCAAAGAGGGCTATAAAATCAAATAAATAAGTGTCTAATCAGTTAAAAATTAAAAGCATAGAAATAGGTCTTGAGCTGCTCTTTAAAACTGTAGAGGTAGCTTCTCGTTTGTAAAGGAACTCTGTTCCAAGCCATTGGTGCATAAAAACAGAAACTGCTTCACCAAACTTTTTACTGTTCATTCTTGGTACATTAAGCAGACAAGCAGTGAGTGAGTTGGAATATATAATAGATCAGAGGTTAGATAGAAAACAAGGTGCTAAACCATAAACTTCAGAGGGCCTGTGTTCACACACCTACTCTAAACAAAACCAGCTGATTCCTGACTCTAGGCCTTCCTGATGCTAATACCAGCGGGTCAGCTAAGAATAAACAGAATGTAAATAAAACAACTTTAGACTTACTGGGAGTTGCATTTCAAGTTTATTTGTCCCATCATATCAATCCAACAGTGTACAATCAAAGTGAAATGTATGTAGAGTGATGCTACTAGGAGTAGTAACTGTAACTTGGGCTAATTAATTTATTAAAGTTTGCCTAGAACTGATTGTATACTTGTATATTCACATTGGAGATATGATTCCATGTTTACATGGAACACGCAGTAACCTTCATTCAACTCCCTTCATACCTGATTTTAATATTCTCCAGGTTTCCGATCCTCCTCCACATCCCAGACAGTTTCAGTTTCAGTTTCAGTGACATTTCTGGAATCAAGTACAGAATCAGACTTTCACTTCATGACCTAATTTTCCCCTAAACCAAAGTTATTTTTAATTCAGCTCCTGCTTAACTTTTTCTACCTGATCCAGCTGATATATCCTACAACAGATGTAGAAAAAAAATCAGTGAAACATTTTAAAGTGTTCGAGAAAGATGCAAAAATGGCTGTTTGCAGACGCTGTTCTGCTGAATTGTCTCCCAGCACGTCCACTCCATCTGTGGCTGAAAAGACAAAAAAACTCTCTGACCCGCTTTAAGTGTTTCTGTCACTCGTTATGAGAAGGCGATTAAGCTAGCCGCACATAAATTTGGAGTGCACATGTATTCAAAACTTTATGGTAAATCCACTGAAGCGGACCAGAGCGCGCTGACAGGCAGGTTAGAGACTTTATTCTGTCAGTTTGTCTCATTACAAAGACAAGTGTTGCAGTACGAGAGTCCTACCTGCAGAGAGGCTGGGACGTCTTCATGTTACGAGAACCACATATGACATTATTTATCAAATTGGGCGGACATGAGAAATTTAGCGCGAGGAGGATACACATGTGACAACGTCCTATTTTCAAAATAAAGTGTCTATACAGTGTGGAAATAAGATTAATTGGATTTTAGTCACAGAAAGTATAAAACATATTACACGTACATGCAATTTACTCGGGCCTCGGAGCCTCCCACCATAGTCTCCCCAAATCCTGTGGGAAACACTGAGTAAAAAGCACATTTTGACTATTAAATTTATGCAATGTTAAATAAAATAAATGGCAAAATAAATGTGAAATCTTCATCCCTAAAACTGACTGCAAAATGTCCGTTTTCTGATCTGTATCTATCACGATGCTTTTTTTAAAATCAGGTTTTGATGTAATCTAACAAATCACGCTCCAGATAGTAACATAGATAGTTCAGGTGTCAAAGGAGACAAGTGAATGGTGTCTGCTTGACAGGCCAGGGGGCACATCTCAAACACACCCACCTCTGACAAGCTGACAGAGGACAGCGAAATGGACTCAACCTGATATAGAGTCAGTGGCCTGAAACAGTGGCAGGACGCAGGATGGAGATCGTCACTTCCATAACACTCTGTCATCTTAAATAAAATTTTGTCTGTGGGCTGCATGCCTGTCGTACTTGATGGATCACAGCCACAGCAAAGACATGCTTTTAACTCCCCTCTAGCATATGTGGTCAGTGTGGCGCTGAGTGATTCCACAGGCTTTCAGCTGGAATCCTGGAAGTGATGGTACTTTCTGCGTTGTGGCTCAGGTGTCTCTCTCTTTACTTCGAGGCGACAAAAACCTGAGATGATTGTTTTTTAGCAAAAACTTTTTTTGCCATATGCTCTCGCCAAGACAAGTCAAAGACAGATGCTGATATATTTTAGATTTTATATACAGAAATACATTTCCATCCATGTTGGCTAAAGGCTGTTGAACCTATTTTTTGATGATGTTAAAACAATAACGTACACAGTGTAAATTATAGACCTCCCAAACCATAATCTCACAGCAGGACATTCCCATAGTGTGTGAAAAAGTGTATGACAAAGACACTTCAAAACATAGTTAGTAGTGTATTTTTATTCACTGCTTCCTTTAGCCCACCTTGCTCCTCATGTTGTGATAATCTGACTTTCCGTCATCTGTCCAATCGGGTCCGATTGAAAACATTGCAACCGCATGCATGAGATTAACTCCACGGACTGAACAAAACGTTAAACATGGACATGTTTCTGGAGATGCTGATGACTGACTGGCAAACAAACTGACTGAAGCTCTATTGACATGTTGTTCCTCACATCTTCAGCACTTCTTTTAGAGGTTTAGCGGTTTTCGGGTTGAACTACTTGTGTTTCAACTGAGTTACTTTGATCAACTTTTCTGTCTGAGAGCGAGCTCTTGATGGACTATTTTGTTGTTGTTGTTGAAAGAACAGACTGAACACATTGTGAATATCCAGGACTGAGTATTTCTCTTTAAACTCTTTCTGGTAATATATTTCCTTGATAGGAACCAAAATTAATTTCTGGATGTGGTATTTTAGTAAGGTTGTTCTAAAATATGTCATTCTTTTGAGGTTGTATGTTTGACTTAAGACTGTTCTGTACATTCTCTGTGTGTGACAAAATGACTTTTGTCAAATTAACCCTGACTGGCGCCCAATTAAAAAATCACAGAAGCTGCTGTGTAAGAAACTGCCTCACAGTGATGGCTCCATGTTGAATGTTGCTTGTCACAACTAAAGCTGGTTCTAATGGGCCAACAGTTGTCAGCCTGGCAGGCAGGCACACACGTTAGCTAGCTGTCATCAAACCAGAGTACACACACACAAACCACACAAGAGCACATTTGCTGTTAATGTGATTCATGTCTGGATGCTGAAACTTCCTCTCGTGCATGCGGTCGAATTAAATGACAGAACTGACCCTTTAAAAAAAAAAAGAGGGGAGAAAATAATCAGAAAAAAAGCAGATGTTTCACTAAAAACAAAAGTGTGCCAGAAGATAAATAAGAGTAATCACCACAAATGATATAGATTCAAAAGACCAAACAACTCAATAAAAAAGCAAAAATACATGTTTTCCCCATCAGATTTTACTGTTCATTAGCAATTAACTCATAATTCTCTTTAGTCTAACTTTCTCGCTGCTGCATACATTCAAATATGTTAAAATAAATGCATGTAATGTGAAGGTTTCTGTGATACCTGAGTTGCCACCATGTCTTGGCTAACAAGTGAAAACTGCTGTTAGAGTAGAAGTACATATAAACAAATTAATAATCAGACCTCGGGTTGTCGACGTGTGTATTTGAATGTGTGAGTGTGTTACAGGGTCTACTCTTGTTATTGTCAACCAAAAGCATGTAAACAGGAAATCCCTGGGCACGTGAAGGTAGACTAAGCTATATCTTGAACTACAATAAAATAACAAGCAATGCTGAATCACCGCTGACTCAACACCTACACACAGAAACCTTGGTTGAACCATGGTAGATCACAATATGCAATAAAGGCAGAAAACAAGCATGTAAATAATACTGGTGTAATTTATTCAATCAGAGCTTCAGTAATGCTGATGGAAGAACATCCATATTTTTGAATAGCATCTCAGCTTGTTTAACGTACCATGAAAGTGCTTGTAAAATAAATCAATTTTAAATTTACAGAGGTATGAATTTTACAGCGAACACACAGAGCACAGCATTAAATCAGCCTTTATTTAACAATGTAATGTTTAGGGGACATTTTGAAATTAGTCAGCCAGGTGTTGTTTTCTCTCAGGACATGTTTTGTTCCCAACAAGCTCCTGATGGTCATACAATATCAGGGTCTATAGGGATCTGTTAGGATTAAACTAAGTTAGTAAAATCAAAATGTTAAACCTTCTCAAAAGTCCCATAGATATGGTCTGTTAAGCACACATGAATATATGTATGTTCAATATCCTGCATCACACCGTGGATTTGAGGGTGAAAGTGGCCCAGAGGGGAGCCCCGCCTCAGCTTACACATCTAATAGTTTCCCAGTATGATACTGGTAGCCTGGTAGCCTCAGACACACGGGAAGCCACCGGTCTAGTCACCAGCTGTAATCACAGAGGGAATGGAGGTACAGTGTTTCCTCTTGGTATGATAATGTGGTTACTATAGAGATGTGACGTAGAGGGGTCGAAGTCACGAAGGTCAGGAGCCGCATTCAAACTTAAAACAGCACAGGAACACAGAATGCTGATCGGCCTAATGAGGTTTTTATTTCTTTTCTTCCAATTTCTCGGTGAAGGAAACCAGTTTTCTCCAGGCACAACCACAACAGAAGGACCAGATTTATTTTTAGCCCGGGCCTGTCTGATGAGACCCCCCCCCCCTTTTGCAGAGAGCATGATTTTACAGAGGAAATACTGACCATCTGGAAAATGTACAGAAACCGTTTCAAAGAACAGGGCGAGGAAGTGTGACACTTTTGCTGCTCTGCTAATGGTCTGTTATTGTAGGGCAAGAGAGGGAATCTCCGACTGTGGGTGTCTGTGCGTGTGTGTCGGTGTTTTTATAATTGCATAGTGTCTTTGTGTCTGTGTGCATGAGTGAATGTGTGGTGTGTCTAATTTTAATTTTAATAGGCTTGATTATTGTTGTTCCGTTGGACCAGGTGGTTTTCAAACTGCGAGACCCCCCCCCAAGTGGCAGGAGAGGGAAAGATACTGTGTGTGAGGGGAAAGAGACAGGATCATGCTGGTGTCCTAATAACAGTGGAAAGTAAGTTATAGTTTGGCCTGCTCGTTCACCAAGACAGGCAGCGGTTACTGGCAGCAGTAGTGACTCACGGAACCAGTTATGGTACTTTATATCCATTTGCCTTTTAGATTCAGTAGAATTTACACTTTCCAATGATAAATGAACAAACGTCCATAAGTCTGCTTAGAAATCATCGGCAAACAACATGTTCCTTATAACTGAAATTACAAATAGCTAATTTGGCATACTTTTGCCAGTAGTCTGACTTTGTAATTTCTTGTTACCTCAGACGAGAATGTCAGCTAAATGCCTGAATTTAAAAGTAGAACAGAAAGAGGGTGATAAGTGATGAGATGCGAAGCCAGAGAGAGACCTGGGGGATGTGTTAATAAGAAGAGAAACTCAGGCCCTGTCAAACATGCACTTAAAAGTGTTTTTCTTTTCAGTGTAGCATTTTTGTTCTCCTCAACCCAGAATTTGCCTCGCTTTGGAGCTTCCGTGTGTCTGAGTGAAAACCCATCTGATGCTCATGCTTGTACAAAGCATTTTATTTTCGTGGGTTTGGCTGCCTGGCTATGCTGCCAAAAATGTCCTCCTCTCTTCTGTCTGCCTGCCTTCTCTTTTGTGAAACCTCAAGATGCACATACCCAGCTCAATTTACTTTACCTCTTTCGCACAAGTATACAATACGCTGCCTGTTACAGAGATGCAGGTAAATATAAAATGCTCTTTCTCCTGCTAGGATTTAAAATAGAGGAGGTGATGGATACACACCATCTGTGTGCTCTTTGCTAAAGTAGTTAATTCACATCCATCCTATACATACTCAGCATCTACACAATATATGTGCATTAAGGCCCTAACAGGTATATTATGCCATTAGTGATACAGCACTCCTTGAGAAATGACATTAAGTATCATAAGGTTACTGTTATATCACATAAGTCCTTTAGAAATCTATAAATATATTGATTACAACATAGTGGTAGTCAGCCAAGCTGTCATGGGAGAATAATAAAACTATTTGTTGTACATATATAACTACTCACAGTGACACATGTTGTTACCGTCACTACCTCTATCTCTCTTTCTTTCTCTTCTTATTCCTCTTATATCCTCCCTGTTTCTCCCCGTAAACCATCTTTCCAAATCACCTGTTTCTTAATATGCCTTCATTTTTCTTGTATTCTGCTCCCTATAGGAACCCTGTGGAATCTGTCGTCCTATGAACCCCTGAAGATGGTGATCATCAACCACGGCATGCAGACCCTGACCAACGAGGTCATTATCCCCCACTCGGGGTGGGAGCACGAGCCGAACGAGGACTCGAAGCCCCGCGACGCTGAGTGGACCACCGTCTTCAAGAACACCTCCGGCTGCCTCAGGTAGGGTTAGCCCAAAAGTGTTGAATCGAGCTGCTGTGGACGGTTATGTTTTTGCCCCTTTTACATGTATACACACATATTTAGGTTTGGAGATACAACTTCGAAAACATATATAGTCAAACTACTGAATAAAAGTCTTAAACTTGGATCCAGATATTGAAATAACAGGAGAAATGAGTGAAAAAAACTTTAAAATACCCCAAGCACAGAATCAGACCTGAAACAATTAGTCAATTAAATGATTAGTTGATAAGCAGAAAATTAATCAGCATCATCTTTGATAATCTTATAATTATCTCAGTGATTTTTCAAGCAGAAATACAAAACATTTGCTGGTTTCAGCTTCTGAAATGTGATGAATTGATATTCTTTGTAATGTGTGGGTTTTGAACTCATCAAAAGATACAGCCACACGTTTGAATATTTCACCTTAGGCTCAGGGGAATTAAAATGGTCATTTTTTACTATTTTATGATATTTTACAGCCAAATTGATTAATTGATAGATTGAAGAAAATAAGCAATAATGAAATGATAATTGTTAGCTGCAGCCTTAAAACTGAATGTCCTCCAATTATAAAAGTCTGGGAATTTTACCAAGAAAAAGCAAGCAAATCTTTTTAAACAAGAATATCAACAGATTCTTGAATGGCATTATTAGCAGATTCTTTCTGGTTAAAGTCAAACATATTTTACAGATTATCCTGGATTTTATAGAGGGGCATTCACACGCCCGAGACCTTCAAAGTTTGTTTTTAGGAAGATACCAGTTGTAGCTGGAGACAGGTGTGGCATATGTGAGATTACATGTGTGCTCTTGCTGAGCCAGGGTCAGGTTTAAGGTTCTGAGAGAATTTATGATATGGCAGACGCTGTGTTCTTTCTGTCCCGGCTCGTATCTGGATGTGACGTATGCTGGATGTCTGCCTGCAGTAGGATTGCTGGCTGAATTTGGCCTTTGACTTTAGGAAAACATAAACTATTTAAGACATACTCCAAACTTCTGTCCTCACTTTTAACCACATACAGGTTCTGTACAGTGTGTTATCACGTAAGAAGTTTCTAGTACATTTTGGGAAATAGTTATATTTTATAATATAAGGTGTTTCTCTATCTGTCTTATGTGGGCTCACGCTGAGACTTGCTAATTAAATAATAATAATAACATAAATGAAGTTAGGCTGAGTGAAGATAAATTGAGCCCACTGTGCAAATCCTTGCCTCATAACAATTAGTTAGTATTTTTAGTGTTTCTTTAGGGCTAGCAACATTAACGCATTATTATCGCGTTAACGCATTGATTAATTAACACAGACAATTATTTTATTGCACATTAACTTAGTATTGATTATTATTATTATTTTGAAAGTCTGTTGCTCAGGAGATGGGATGTTGATCATCCTGCAAATCAGCCAACGAAACAAGCAGCGGAGGGAGGCTTCGACAGACTACGCCTGATGCAGCGCGTGGGAGAAGTAGACAAACAAAGCAAGACAAGTGATCAAATGCCACAGCGAAGTGGATAGCTACAAACTGCATGCCGGTTTTAGGAACCTTATTAAAATCACCCCGTAGTTACCTGGCCCCCGCCTTGTCAGTGAGCTGCTGTGGAACGCTTTTAGTACTCCTTCTTGTGAGTTTTGGGAACGTGGTGAAAAAGTTAGTTCGGGTCCCTAAATGTCCTCAGTCACCGTTGTCTTTTCTAAATGTTAGCACGTTTCTCCCATCCTAAATGGCAGAAAATCTAATCTAAAATTACTGGCGAGCGTTAAATATGCATTGTTATACTACTTGGAATAACGCAGCTGAATGACGTTACGTCTGACAAACTGTCTCCCTTAAATACCTGTGACGTTCTGAAATCTGCAGCATAACCCAATGTTTCTGATTTATTCATTGCTCTTGGCATCGGCCATTAAAATGCATATATTGTTTGACGCACTAATAACAGTGGTTTGTTAGGCAATAATCAAGTGCACCACCTTAGTCAAACATCATCTCTGCCTGTGTCTTTCACATGCTGTCATCACAACGAGCCTGAATTCCTGTTATTGACTTGCATGTAGTTTCCCCTCTCCAAGTATCTCCTCTCTTCCACCTTCCATGCTGAATCTGTCACTTTGGCTTGAGCTCAGAATGACAGACTGTACTAAATTGTGAAAGACAGAGAGTGTGAATGTGGGTTATCACGCCTGGCTGTATTGCCTCCTCCCGGGCCGGAGCCCATCTAGACTATAATCCAGGACAGAACGTCTCCTGGAGTAGACGCTGCGGCGTGCTGGTTGACTTCCAGAACAATATAACATCCAAATCCAGCTCAGACAGAAAGTACCAGAATGCATTTCACACGCTATTGATTCTCGTAGATCGTTTCCAGCTTAGTTTTCTCGGGCTGTAGAAAGTCTGGAAACTTGCTTGAAATTTTAGAACATTTTCTGCTGAGTTGAAGAGCAGCATTAACGAACCAAGAGGGAATAAATGAAAGCGCTCTGATGCAGCTGAGGAAAGTCACAGAAAAGTCATGGAATTTTACATCAGGGTCGCAGTGGGAACCCTGCTCTCGCTGCCTCTTACTGTTTCTCATTGTCTTTCCCATGATTTCTCTCATTATCGGTCATACTCTGGTGCACTTTCTTTTTCTGTGTATGTTTTTCACCTTCTCCCCAAACATCCAAACCTCATCATCCCTGATGCCACATATCACAATATCTCCCCCCTCAATCTCACTACCTTCGATGCAGGCACTGCTGACGAGAATACGTCTCCATGGTAACTGTGACCAAACCCACAGGGTTTGTGCGCTGGGGAGAAGTGCTGATGCCAGGGAGAATCTGTTTACTCACACCGACAGAGACGCGGCTTACACCTCAATAAAACCTGGGATAGTTTTATTATAACGGCCTCCTCTGTCGATAGGGGCCAACTTATTTACAGTGTTTACGCTGTGCACTCAGTGAAGGGCAAACAATGTGTGTGTGTGTGTGTGTGTGTGTTGTCTTTGCTGATGTTGGGGGTGGGCATGTACACCAGGGTTGGGTTTCAAGATTTGGGTCTGAATTAGAACTGGTCCCTTTACAGGAATGGGAATAAAAGTGCTATTTAATCAGCTGCTGGATCCTCCTTGTGCGTGTATAGTAAGGTTAATTTGAACAAATTAAAAGAATGATTCATGGTTATTTAAACACTGAATGTGAGTGTCAAACATTAAAAACGTTTAAAAAAGCATTTCCTTCTGCTGGGGATAAATGCAGAATGTTTTATGCCCCCAGTAATAGTCATAATGCCACAGCAAACACTTGCAGTATGGCTCTGGGAAGTCAATGTTGGTCATTCTGTTGGGTAAAAATATCCAGGATGATTAATAATCATAAGGATGATCTCCTCTAGTGCAAGTTTTCACATATCTAGTGAAATATTATAACATCTATCCGATGAATTGCCGCAGACTTTCATGGTTCCCAGACAATGAATCCTAATGAATTTGGGGATCCTCTGAATTTCCATCCAGTGCCACCATGATGTAAACTGTCAGGTAATGTAGTTCTAACATCTGTGTTCACCTTAGAATCAATTGGAATAACTTTGATAAGACCTGTAACTTTTTCATATAGCGCCAGCACCACGTCACAGTTTTAATTGTTCAGTACCTAATTGGCAACTGTTGCATGCAAACACGCTAAACAAAGTGCTAGCTATTACACTTCTGCCTCACAGTTCTGTTAGCATTGATGTAGTCCTTGTCATTCAAACATTCAAACATTTATAGACATTGAGGACAAAAAAACTGCCACAAAAGTGGATGGGTTTGAAGCAGCTACAGGTTGTTGTAGGTCGGCTAACAGGAGTTACCACCCTGCATATTTCTTTGATCAGCGTGACAACCTGTCTCAGCACTGCAGCTTTTGCGTCAACTCAAAATGACCATCAGTTTAGTCTACAAAGGCAACACTGTAACTGTTGGGCCTAATAAAATTAATATTAAAGTTCCCCGTGTCCCCCGGCTGCTCTGCCTCAACTCTCTGATATACGGAATTTGCTGATGAAGAGAAAGTGGAACTTGTTGCTAAAGTAATTGCTCACCGCGGCTAACTAGCTGCCATTATCTAATTAGCTCAGTAAGCTAAGTGGTCATAGCTGTCTCAGCCTGGACTGAGAGTTTAGAGCACCTGGGGAGTGTATTGTGTTCAATGTTACACCTCTACTCAAGCATTGGAGGTTTTTTAGGCCAGGATAATGTCAGCGAGCTCTTTGAAATGTTATAAGAACAAAATGAATCAGTATTTTGTTGTTTGAATGAATCATTAGGCTACATTGTATACAATTTAATTTAGTTGTGTTATTTTGAAAATGAACCGTAATAAGATCGTGAATCGTGATCCTGCCTGAAATAAATCTCGATATATTTTTACCATATCGCCCTCCCGTACCTACCAACAAGGCCCATGATGTGAGTTGCTAACAGCCAAACTCTGCTGACATACGTAACATATGTTAATTTATTTTCTTACTCTGACAAACAAGAATAATTTTAACAAGGATAAAATAAGAGCCAGGATCCATAACCTGAATCAGAAATTAAATCAGAATCAATGTAACCTGAAGGGTAGCCAACCCCAGGGTATACATATGGTCTTGCGGTTTTGCCATTGACCTTGCAGAGAGATAGCAGAGGTCAGCCACGTCTCCATCCATCTCCATCAGTCCTACTCCAGTCTATTCGTCCCAGCTGCTCTATTGTCCTCTGATGGCCACATGACTCTGCGTGACCTTCACACCCACACTTCATCTGATAAAGCGGACACACTAAAGACACATCCAGCTCACAGTGACAGGCTGTGACAGACATCTGAATGCACGCCTACCTATTCCTTTAGCCTCTAGCCTCCTGTAACCCAGAGACGCCTCACAGCCGTCAGTGGGCCAGACCCAAAAAAGGCAAAATTATCCTGATTTGGGAAACGCCACCAATATGGTATACATGGACAATTTGATGGCCTAAATACTTTCACAATGGGAGCCTTTTTTCAAAATGCTGCTGATCCATTGTGGTGTCCTCTTTTCTTTCTGCCATTAAAAAATAATTATGAGATGAGAAGAAGCGCACCATGTTGAAAACCATGATGTCTAAACACTCTTTTTTTTTCCACAGAGCTAGCTATTTTCTGATTAATAAATAAAGACCTTTCAAGAATTAACTACATTTCTTAAATTTTATCACTTGGTTGAAAATAATGTTCTCATTTCTCACTGCAGCATGCTTGTATTTTGGTATTTTGTCATTGTATTCTTTGACCATCAAAATACGAGTCAACATAATTTTTTTTGTGATGTCATGGGCAGAAAATGGATCTGCTTTGAATGGAGGAAAGACATATTTTGCCTCGGTAAAGCATTTCTATGATGGCTCAAGATCAGAATATGAAGACGTTGAAATACACCAGTATTGGTGAAATTAGCCTGAATGGGCAAATCAGAGAAATTCCACTCACTCATTACTCATGTAAACTACTGTAAATATGAGATTTAGTCCTGATTTGTGGTAAAAATAAACAACTCATCTATTGCAGGTTCCATTAATGGGTAGTTTTATAACAGTACTTCTTTGAATTACACTTTTTTAAAACAGCAGAAATAAGCAATAAACATTGTACAAGTATTTACAAGACTCCGCGGTTCATTGAACTTAATTCTAACATGCTCAAAATAACAATGCGACGTTTAGCAGGTCATAGTTTAGGGTGTTCGCATGCTAACATTTGCGACAGAGCAATAAACACCTGGGCTGATTGGTATTTTGAGATCTTGTGAATATATATTAATATGGGATTTTATAAATCCATTAGATCCATGGATTAGAAAGTTACTTACATGATGAGAAAGTGCAGTAACACAACAACAGATGGTAAACTCCCAGATAGATCAGTAATCATCATCACCTTTGGACCTTAGCCCCCACTAAAACTAAATATTACAGAACCAGATAATCTGTCCAGTGACAGCAGCACCTTTCCTCGCTGACAGATGCACCGCCCATAAACCTTCCACCAAGACAACTGCTCCCTGAAAGACTCCTGGAAATGAAACAGCTGACAATAAAACTCTTCTGTCTGTGTGCCCTGAAACACACTTCTGTCAAATAAATCCAAGGTGGTTTGTTCTTTGGATCTGTTTACAGGGGAGGTGGAGACCATTTTCTGACAGCTGAAGACGGATGGGTTTGGTTTATGAGCGGGTCCAGATGGCTGGTGGTGTCTGGCGTGTCTCTACCTAAGATTAGTTTTAATTAGCACAAACTGCAGGATGGTTCTGTGGGTCTTCACTCCAAAGACAAATGGCAGAGATGCTGAGTGTCAAGGTGTATGTCAGGTGATGTGGTTGTGTGTGTATGTGTATACGGAGTTCTACACAGTGTGTATGTTATTATGTAGAGAGTCCATTGTGATTTGTAAATTAATAATTAGTGAGCACAGAAGTAATCTTCAAATATAATTCAAGTACAGCACAATATGCAGCTGGCATTTTTTGTTAAACCACATGTGTAGAAGTGTTGGATGTGACGTGTTTCAGTCCACACAGCACTATAAAGAAGCTCTGCTTACCTCCACAAGGCTGCCACTCTTCCACAGGACTAACTGGAGGTCGGCTAATGGGATTATGTGGGTTGGAAGCCCTCATAAATGAAGTCCCTGGTGAGGAGCGGGGAGCCCCAGCTTTCCCTTAACCCTCTTTAAAGCCCTGCCTTTCATAGTCAGTCAGACAGCTGCACTAAGACTGCACCAGCTCTGCTACTGTGAGTTTATAGGAGCTGCGCTCGGGGTACTGACTGACATAACATGGATGGCATTTTTCTTTGTGGAAAAATGTAATTTATATTAATAATTTCTTAAGAATATTTCTGAAGCCATTGAGCTTTATTACGTTTGACAGGGAGGATAAAGGCCATGGAACCCTGAAGATCACATTGTTGGTTGAAACTGGTATAGGTTTGCTGATATTGGTCTTTTTTCATACAGGTACCAGTCACTGATGACTAAGATGACAGGAATGCTGCATATTGAGAAGGAAAAAACAACAAAAGAAAACTTTAAAGCACAACTCAGATGCTTTAGGGGTTTCTCACCCTAAAAGTCAAATTTTTAGGGTTTATGTGATAAAAGTGTTTAAAACAGTCCAAAACAATTAAAAATATCAATACAAATCATCAGACCTCTGACAGATCTTTTTAAAATTCATATCATCTGCTGCGGAAATTGAAGGTGCTGCTGCAGAAGACCTGCATTGTGAATCCTATTTCTGCAGTTCTGAGCAGATGTATTTCCCGCCAACAGCGTAGTTAGTTAGTTAGTAATCTAGTTGATGCTCTTCTACATGACTCTCTCATGCTTACTGACGATCTTTGTCTTTTTTTTTCATCAAGAAATGTGAGCTCAGACGGGGCAGAGGCTCGGCGCAGACTGAGGGAATGTGAGGGCTTGGTGGACGCCCTGCTGCACGCTCTCCAATCAGCTGTAGGGAAGAAAGACATGGACAACAAGGTAGGACAACGTTTGACAAACCTACTAAAACAAATTGTTTATTGCAAATGGCTCATACCGCTGTAAAGGAAATGGCCTCTGTCCTTGGTTTTGTGTCCAGTAGTTACTGAGATAATACTTAGATAATAACTTTAGATAATAACCTCTATGTCTGTCTTTGCTCCTAGTCTGTGGAGAACTGTGTTTGTATTATGAGGAACCTGTCCTACCACGTCCACAAAGAGGTGCCAGGGGCCGAAAAGTTCCAGGACCCCTCAGCGCTACAGGCCCCTGGATCAGCAGGACCACAGAGGAAGAAAAAGGATGACGCTGGCTGCTTCGGAGGCAAGAAGGCAAAAGGTGAGAAGGAGAAAGAGGGAGACAGAAATAAAATAATGATTAACACTAATCATAAATGTAAATACATAATGAGATTTCTGCAACTTTAATAAATCTGTTAATTATACTTTATTAAGATTTTTAGTGCGTAACAGGTAAGTTAGGGCTAATTAGAAAAGTTTGTAATGTGAGTTCCTTATAAGTGAATAATATTTTTGCTTAAATGATTGGTAGGAGCTGCATGCAATGTTTTCATAGTCCAAATGATTGTTTTCACCTTTTGCCTTCTTTTAATTTTTTTTTTTTTTTTTTTTCATGAAATCTATCGGCTGTACAAAAAAAAGCAGAAATTGACAGCTGGATAGCAGAGATACCATTCATTCCTTCTTGTCCTCCTCTTCTTTGTTGTATTTCAGTTTATTGTTGGTTCTAGATGAGTGCTCAGCTCATACAAATCCCTTTGTGACAATGACAATATTTTAGAAAGTGTGAAGTGATCTGTCACATCTAATGGGCAAACAGACTATATATTTTGGAAGTCCCAAATGCAATTATCCCCTTCCTCTCTCATTCTCATGAAAATAGGGGTTAAATTTGACATAAATGAGCTAAAAAGTGTTTGCTCATGTCCTGACTGAGCCAGAAAACAAATTGTACTTGTTTACTCTCTTCAGTTTGTCAGTATTTTTTTAATCAATTACATTTAACAACTCCATTTCAATGTTATTGTCCTGGGTGGCATTTGGTTTGTATGCCGGATTGAAAAGGCTCATAAAAATATATTAAACAGTAAATAAAGACATCACGTACAGGGACACCTAAAGCGAGTCAGGTAAACAACAAAGCAAGGCCATCAGTCCTCTGAAATGCTGCGATATGTAAATGAAGATGCAGCATTAGATTTAACATCCGAACAAGATACAGCACCGTGCTTTTAAACTAGGGTTTAGTGTGTGTAAAGATGAGGCTGTATTTACTGTCACATTAACATCTTAGCCAAACAAGACTATGATGAGACATTTGTGTTCAACCTCTTCACTAAATGACGTCTATCATGGCGGCGCCTGCCGCGTCAGGTGCTTTTTGTTGTTATTGACTCTCCTTAACAGATGTGCCCTGTGCACGCGCATGTTGTTAGCAGCAACCTCTTAATTAGCGTCCTCCCAGGCTGTTAGCTAAACGACACTGTTATCTCCCCGCTGTACAACAATAATGGCTGCCATTAATCAGTCAGCCAATGAGGCGTGACCACCAGCCAGTGACCCTTGACTTCTAACGACTTATTGGAGAATCTTTTGGTTCAGGGGTCAGGACAGCACACTAGCTTACATGTATACAGACTCATAAAGACACCGATTAACCAAATGAGTACTTTCATGTACACACACACACACACATTCACAATGAATAATGAGATGTGTTTAACTGCTGCATACCCTGAAGGTGTTCTTCACGAGGCTCAGGTACAGAAACATTAAAATGCAGCTATAAACGAGCTTGGAGGCGGACAGTAAGCAACACTGCTGGCAATACGCTTGGTAATTTGTTACCTTAAGTTTGGCCTCCTCTACAGTTTAATGTCACATTTCATATAAAATATACCATTATGATCAACCCTCGCTTAGCAGCCGAAGCTTTGTTCTAGCTAATAAACAGTCTGATTCTTGCCTGTTGTTTCCATCTCTTTGAGCACATTTCTGTTCTTCCCACGCAGTGATTTTAATGAAGCACTTATACAAACGCTGGCAGTGTGTGCTGTTTCTATGTGTATGTTTAACTGTGACTGTCTATGCTGCCTTCCTATCTGACAGTGGAAGCGGATTCCTTTCGTTCTCAGTCTTTTCCTTTCTTTCCCGCTTGCTAGCTTATCTTCATATATTTTTCTATTTTTCTTTTGTGCTTCCCACTTCTCTGGCTATTTGACTATTTCTCCCTCCCTCTCTCTTTCTCTCTAAAAAGCCATCCCACTGATACCAACTCTTTGAACTTGCTTTCCAGAGAACACCTATGGACTGCTAATGGCTTCCCATCTAGCCTCTCTTTTCTATCTCAAAAGTACTCCTTCCCTTTTCTGTCTTTGCTCTCTCCGTGTTGCTCTATTTTTTCTTCACTCTTTCACCTTCCCTATTCAGTAAGAGATGACTTCTTTTTGTGAAAACTGCTCATATCTATTGCACAGCTTCTTGAGACACGCACACATGTCTTTTTCACCATGCCTTTCTCTTCTCCCTGCTTTGTGTTTTTTGGCAATGCTGCTGCTTCCTTGGCTAACTATAGAGGAATGGTTTAATCAAGGTGAGTGCCCCCCCTTCAAACTTTCTAACTTCAGCTCTCCTCCTCCTCTCCATCCTCCCCGCTCTCCTCCTCCTCTTTCCCCCTGGCTGTAGAATATAGTTAGAAGTAGTTTTGGGTGTCCTCCAAAAACCTGAAAAAAGTTCCTTGAAGGACTTCAGAAAATTGGTGTGTTTCACTCATTCCACATGCATCCCTTCACCACACCTACCTACATACCGTTGCCCAGTATTATAGTCTCCACTTCTCCCAGTCTCCACACTTTGTCAGAATTAGTTAGTCCTCTAAGATTGGTGAAAGGTAAAAGCATCACTTGGGGAAACTGGTAAGTCCATCAATGTCTGTCAGGATGTAAAATAGAGCTGGACTAATCAAATCCGTTAAAGATGCAATAATGAAAATTAAAACCTGAAGTCTTTCCCCAAAATCTATGATTGAAGTTTACATCCTTTTAGACTCCAGATAACACTAATCCCAACAGCTATTACAAACTGCTATTAACTATTCACCTCTGATTCGTTCGGTTGTGTTTAAGCATGAATGTCAAGCTCTGCTGCAGACCCAGTTAGTCTGTGTGTTTATTTGTGTGTAGAGGCTTTGAATGATATAGATACTGAAACAGATTTGCATTGAAGCTGCCAATATCCAAATATAGTGCCGCATTTAGGAAACACGTGGACGTTATTGTTAATCCCAATAAATAGTTCTTAAGTAGTTGGAAAGGTCCTAAAAGGAATATTTTGACATTTTAGGAATTACTCTTTTACTCTAAGAAAATGAAAACCACTCCGCTTTAGCCGGCTGTCAATCTTTTATAAAGATTGGAAGTGATGGAAACAGTAAACCAAGAGCACAGTTTGTATACAGATTAAACAACATGTTTGCCAGCAGCTGCTTGTAGCTTCATATTTGTTTATGACAACACAAGAGTGATATTGACAGAGAGCAATGTTTTGTATTTTGAATGGGTGGCAGGGTACAATTTCGCTGCCATGGCTACAAGCTACCATCCTACCAACAGCCCTTATCAAACAAGGCGGGTTGCTGCTATCCATCTTCTGTAATCCCCTCACATAGCTTGATAGAGTGGGTTGTAGATTAAAAATAGAAGGAGTGGTTAGTAATATAATACGATACAGCCCAGTTTAGCCAACTAATATTGCAAGCATTGCTGACTTGCCCAGACGGGATAAAAAGAATTTTAAGCCCACGGTACGGATGGTAAGACAAGCCAACGTTTGGCTAAAGAAAAAGGAAACGCTTTCCGCACTCTTGATTTTGATTTAGGCAACTTAAACGTTTGAGATTGTTTCCTGACTGGAAATTTCACATCCATCTAGTTAAGGAATCAGCCTTTTTGTTTCTGTATCTCTGCACTGTCCCGTGGGCATGTCCATGTGCATGTGAGATGGCCATTAGCTGTCTGATCTGCAATCACCCACACCCCTCCAACTCCATGTCCCCTCTTCCACTGCGTTATTTAAGGTGTTTTCTTGCTAAGGAAGTACTGCTGTTACAGTGGGGAAGTTTATGTAAGGTGTATGCAGTAATATCTGCATGCGTGGTCTTCAGCTTGTACATATTTTTGGTATATATGCCAGTTCATCTTTGTGTTTTGTAGCCAGCAGGCAGGCAGGGTGGAATTTATGTATGTTAACATATCATGCTTCTAGCTCTCATGTCTACATGCAAACATTCATGCTTTTTGTGGGTGTAATCCAGGATTAGACCGATATGCCGTTTCAGAGATAGAGAGGCTCTTTCACCATGAAAATAATGCAGTAGTTTTGAAAATGGTTAAATTTAAAGACACTGACAACTTGTAGCTTTAGTCTAAAAATGTCAACCTTCCAAACCCATATCGGTCTAATACTGGTGTCAACGACGTTGTCTTTTATAATCAGCTTGTCTCAGGATATGACACTGACATTGTCTTCCCTCCTCTCTCCTCTACCCAGGCAGAAAAAACGGTGAGAATGACAAAAACTACGACACGCTGGATCTGCCCAAGCGCGCAGAGCCGTCAAAAGGTAGGCCTCTTCTGCAACACTTTCACCCCCGAGTGAGAATACCCCTGGGGAAAGCAATTTAGGTGTCATCCTGCAGGAAAAAGACAGATAGGTTTAGTTTTCTTGGAGACAGATGAGGTGTGTTGGTCAACAGAGGTGTTTGACAGAGAAAGAGGCGGTCTGGTCATTTAGCTTTGTTTGATGGTTTTGTGCCTTCGCTGTAGCGGTCGATTGTTGGCATGGTTAATTGGCAGTTTGCAATAAAAAAAGCAGCCTGAGCTCTCACACGTTTGTAGCTAATGGACATCAATAGTTTTGTCTGTTGCATTGTACTGTGCTATAATTCACTGGGGACTGCTGAGCCTCGGAGTGATAAGACGATGGGCATAAAATAGGCTGCTGTTTTGATAATCCATTAATCATTTGAGTCATTTTTTCAAGCAGAAATGCAAATCATTTTCTGCTTCTAGCTTTTCAATTGTAAGGATTTTCTCTGTTTTATATAAGTGAAAATACCTCTATGACAGTAAACTGTATATCTTTGGGTTGCGGACAGAACAAGACATCTATGGGAAACATTTTTTTTCCATTTTGACATTTTATTGAGCAAACATCTAATGGATTATCCAAGAAAACAACCAGATAAATTGATGTTATGTTATGTCTTGTGCCAGCAACATGCAAAGCTGGGCAGAAACAGGTGTTTTTCTGTTCACTGCTCTGCTGTCAGAAAGACATGGCTGACCTTATCGTAGTCAGGATAGAATAGTCTCCTCTCCTTTCCTCTCCTCTTTCCTGCTTCTCTACCACGTCATTAAATATTTTGTTATAACATTGTGATCAGTTATATGACAAAAGTAGTTTTTAAACTCATCACCTGGTGCTTTGAAGAGTACGGCTTTGTCCCCAGACTCTTGAACTTGTTCTAGCAATCAAAATGTGTACGTGCACTCATTCTCTCTTTGCTTTAGCGTTTTGACACTGACAGGCAGTTGTAAAAGCAAATGAGTATGCAGGACACGGACAGTAATAGAATGTGTATTTGCTTGTGTATGAGTCTGTATAATACTTTCCCCTGTGGGAACGCGTGTGTGTTAGCGGCTGTCTAGTGGGGTCTGTGGAATTTACCTGCCGATGTTACTAACCCTTGTGTGTTATTTACACATCAGCACCTTCATCAATGTATAGTGGCAGGCGCTCAAAGTCAATACCACTTCCTGTTTGACTGCTACTTAGCCGAATTAACATGGCAAAGTGGGCTCTCATTAAGCTAGATCACAATTAATTGCTGTGCTTTTCCAAGTTAAGCTGATTTTGCCCCATTTTTTATCACTCCTGAAGTAAAGTAGAGACGATGGGCTTCAAGGATGATTATTAATATTTTCCACTCACTGGGTTTTTACGGGTAAAAGGCAAGCTTGCATGCTGCAAATGTGGATCTATAGTCGAGATCGTGTTACACAATGTGCTAACAACACCCTTCGGAGTTTTGAATCCAGAGAAAGCAATTATCATTATAGGCCTAAATGTCAAATACAGTTGAAATGTGTGTGGGTTCATGTTCGCGAGAGCGCTCGGCATTTTCTTGCTTGCAGACAGAGAAATCATATTTGACGTTTATTAGCTCAACGCACAGGCCAACAACAGCAGTGAGGTGCATGGGTAATAAGCTTAATCACTAGAGCAAAGCCCACACTGACTTTTAAAGCACATTTATCGCATCTTCCTCTTTGGGAAACATCAGAGGTGAAAGTGCTGGTGGCTGTGAGATCATAAAAGTCATCCGTTGTTTGTCTATGAAAATGTATGTTTGCGTGGGTTCAGGCACATGCTCCACCCTCCGCCACCACCACAAACCACCACCTCCCCTGGTCATCTGTGGAGAGATTGCAGAGAGAGATAGAGAAAGCAGCTCTCATTCTGTGGCAAAGGCTAAGGGAGATATGGGAGATTACATGTGTATCCCGGTCCTGATCTGATGTCAGATAGAGAGAGGTCAACGCCGGGACCAGCCTGAACCTGGCAGCGGGCAATGATTAATCTTTTGTTTGTGTGTGGATGTGTGTGTCTGAAAAGGAAAAAAAGAGAGAGCAAAAGACAAAGCAACCATGCCTGATGGGTATTTTTTTAAGTTTCACAACTGTTTTAAATGCAGTTTGATACGAACTGTTTTGTCACCAGTGTCTCCTGAGAAAATGCTCTCTCTCTTTAGCTGCTAAATGCTCCAGTATGTTCACCAGCAAGTGCCTTACTTTGACTGTCTGACGATTGATGCCGAGCAGTAAAGCATACAGCTGCCCGCTGTGACGGAAGTGAAGCTGATAAGACCAGTGAGGCGTCAAAGTAAATTTTAAGGCTATAAAATTCACATGATGTAAGCACTAAAACTGTCCTTTGACACCCAGACCTATGACACTTTTTCAGGCATTTCTGCAGCTCGTTAAAGAAAAAGCATGACATTTTTGGGAACGCACTTTCACTTTCTTGCTAAGAGTCGGTGAAGATGCGGTACAGTAAAATAAGACTACAGCTTTAATTAGCTAAGCGTAGCATAAAGAGAGGAAGCAGCTCTTTAACCAAGTAGTTAAGTTTTAGAAGGACCTGAAAAAACTTATTTTGTCATTTATGCATGAGGGATTGCTTGTTCACATAGAAGATTTGCCTGTCTGACACCCCAGGTGCTAGAAAAATATCTTTTCAAAGTAAATGTCCAATGTCAGGTGTTTTTCTGAATAATCCTTTTAGTTGATTATGTGGCCACTTTGTCTTCCCCAATTTATTATTATTTTGTCCGACCTGTTGGAGGCACGTTCATCAGCAGAGAAGTCGAGAGTTAGTGGCATTTTTCATGCCGCACAGAACAGAGGCAGACAAAAGGCTGTAACAAAAGTAATTAGGAAGTGTGAAAAGACGCATTTAATTAAAGAGCCAGTGAGTGCAGCAGCCCCTGAGATGATGAAACATTTTCCCAGCAGTTAATTGAAACTACAGCGTAAACCTTTAGACTGGAGAAAGGTAAGGAGGGGGAGAGTGGGCAAGGGCGTGATGTGTGATGACTGAGGGTGTGCACTTGTTCAGATCTTGGCTGCTTTTCTCTGAAAGTGGAGGTTAAAGAGAGACGGCAGAGAGAATAAGAGAGACCTTCAGGAGGTTGAGAGACGGCAGAAACAGTTGTTGGCTGTTCTGAGAAACGCAACTTCAAATTAATTAGCCATTAGCTTTGATGCAGTGTTCATCTCTTCCTCCCCTCACCTCTTCGTCTGCTCTACTTGTCTCTCCACTGCATTGTTAGAGCGGTGTCACGATGCAGGAGAGAAAAGAGCCTCACATCATCGCTGAGCATGTGGGTGTGTTTTCATTGAGCTCTAGCAACCAAAGCAAATGAGTACAAGTGTGCAGATTCCAGCGCAACTAAGACAAATCATTTGACATTGACAGATGAGGAAGGCGGGCTTTGGCCTTTTTTCTTGACGTTGGTACAGCCAGCTTAGCTATTAAAAGCTGTTTAACATGGGTTAAGATGACTCATTTGTTGTCTGTAGCAATCCGACTTACTGTAAACACTACGTACACGTGGACTTGAAGGTGCTCTTTGTACAGACTGTGAAAATAAATTTCCTCCACTGAGGACAATAAAGAATGAATCTGAATCTGACATTTTAAGTTCAACTATATTTGTCCCTGAAGGGCAATTGGTTTTGCAGCATAAAGTGCAACATAAAAACAAACATGAAATCACATTAGTAAGACAGTCTTACTAATTTATCAGTGAGGTCGGACTGCAGGGTGTACTCCAGTGCCACAACTCTCTAAATTCAGCATCCTTTGTAGTATTTTTTTTATCATGAAGACTGAAGCTTTGATCATACTTACTGACACAGACAGCTGCAGACTTGCGTGCAGACATACTGCAATGCACATTAGAAAACAACAACGAAAGAGGTGGTCATTTGTTGTAATTTGTTGAACAACAAAAAATATTACAAAAAATATATAAATTAGAAAATGGCAATGTGCAACAGCTTAACCAGAATATGATCATGGATGTGAAATACAGTACATACAGTGCACAAAACTAGCATCCAGTTACCTTTCTCGTGCATGCACAGTGAGCGTACTTTCATACAGGCAGTTAGGGCTGTTCACAATATCACGATAAAAAGTTTCATATCTTTTGATATCGATAATTATCACGATTAGTATCAAACCTCTCTTTCTGATCGTTAATTGTGTTTTGAACTCTTCTGGTCTACACTTGAGACCAAACAGTGGATCACTTCACGCTCTCTGAGGTACAGCATTCAGAACAATTATGATAAAATCTTTGTTAACAAATATGCTTGAGTAAAATAAAGTAAAAGCTTTTTTCAGTTTTTTCAGTCCAACAACAAAATAAACATTATTAACAAAATTAAGTCCTAATTTGTGTACGATTCAAGTGAGTATAATTAAACAGTTATTTAATATTTATTGAACATTTGTTATGTTGTTATTGAAAAAAATATTGCAATAATTAATGTTATTGTTTTGTTGTCCAGCCATACAGGCAGTGCAGTGACACATTTTGGGTAAAGTATGGACATCCACAAGGGTTCACTAAAAACCACAATTGTCATTGGCCATCAGGGGATCATCAAAGTTACTGGGAGTCATCCTCTGGGAACCATGAATGTCTGTACAAAATGTAATGGTAACGTATTATAGAGTTAATTCAGAGCCTTGGCAAGACTAAAATCAATAAATCAAATGTGGGTTATGGGTATATCAACCTAACCTTCATTCTGTAACATAGTAATAAAAAGTATGCATACATTGTCAACTTAAAAAATCCACACTAGTGAACCAGCATGCTCCGGAATATTATATTCTTTATATTAAGACATAATTGGAAACTTTGTGGGTGAACGCTGTTTCCTCTGGCAGAGTTTATACCCGACGATAAATCTTTTTGTCAAAGCTTGTAGTTTTCAGTGAGGCTGATTGATCACAACTGCATTAGGTTGTGCTAATAAATCATATCTGAAAACAATGGCAATCTGAAGCAAGAAAGGCCTTGTGTTTGTAAAGCATCGGTGCTTTCCATGCGCTTGCCCTCTCCTTCTCTTTCTACCTCGCTTACTAATTCTCATTTCTCTTGCTCTCTGCCACTTCAGCGCTCTCTCCATTCCTGGGAGATGAATCGTGCTCCACTCGCCTCACAAACACACAATAAGCAATTGAGAAAACAGCAGCGTTTACCGAGACGACAACTGTGTAACGTGTCTCACCGCCTTGTTGTGCAAGCTGAGCATTTAATTTGTGAAGAGGTCTTAGTGTTGACAAACAACACTTGTTCCAGTTGTGATGTATTGCATTGTGTAACCCTCTTTGATATCATCCCACTGGAGATCTCTGTTTGTAGTATAATGAACACTGACTGTTTTGCTATCGGAGTCATTTCCCTCTCTGATGCATCTCAGCTCTTGAAGTCTGAAAAGTCAGAGGCTCAATTGAATTAAGGAAAACAGAGCTACGCTTTCATTGTTTGTCTCTGCGTTGTTGCCACACATGGAGGAGAAATATTTCACTTAATGTCTTTGTAGCATGAATCTTCTAATCCTTCCTGCAATATCTTTGTGGTTCACAAGCTGCGGCAAGAAAAACAGTTGTCTTGCCCAAAGCCACGATGAACGTCCTGCTGCTGCGAGCAAATACTGGATGTTCAAGAAGATCCATTTTTCAAGATAAAGCATCTTTGCGTCATTAAGTGCTGCCAAGTCTGCTTCAGTATCACAGTTCCAATGGGAGGGAAAGTTTTGGCCTGATGTACGTCCATTTTACACCCCGAGTTAAAGCAGAATATCATGAATAGCTTCATCCCAAATTCCAAGTCTTATATAGTCACTCTGTGTTTTCATGGCTGTGGAATGTAACACCCAGATAGTGAACGCTGACTCCTGACCTTTCTGAGTTCTTGCTAGCTTGCAGCCTGTTGCGCACTTTGGTGAATCACTCACCCTTTTGTTCAGAATAAACACCCTACTCAATCGCTCCAGTTGCGTCCCTTCTTCACCTCCTCTTCCTCACTTCCTGCTGTCACATTTCACAGTGTAGTGAGACACCAAAATGACGATGGCTACCTAATTGAACGTCTGCACACCGCGAAGGAATGTCTCACACACACACACACACACATACAGCAAGCACAGAGACAAAAAAGCATGCATAGAAGCATATAACACTTGTTCGGACACATGCTCGTGCACATTCACACGTGGTTTCTCACTCGCAGCTTCTCTGCTATCTTGACACGTATCGTCCACTCCACACAGGGTTGGATGCAGACTGTCTGGCACCTTATATCACTCTCCGTCTCTTTGTAACCACAGTCATTACATTTCCCTTGGCATTACACCTTCCTTAGGCCAAATATACAGTGTGTTGCATCTCCTCTACAATTTTTATATTGGATGCCATCACGTCCAAAAGGAAGTCTATCCTCCACTAAGAAAAGGGGGCCAGTGTATCATGAGGTGTCAATTGGTTTTATATTTGTGTTCTGTTTTTTTTCAAATGGAGAGGCAAATCTAAAGGGGATACAAACAAACAAATCCCCAAAAGAGACATAACACCTCAGGAGACTTTCTATGTAAATAAAGTATAAATAAATACAAACAAAAACCTAGAACCAAAACACCACACACTGGAAAAACCTTACACGTGGGTGCACAAGTGGCAGCAGGAAAAAAACTGATGAGTCTGAGTCAAGGTGTAAGATCACTCCATTTACACTTGCATCTGCCAGATTGGACAGCTATCTGATACCAAACATGTGAAGTGGAAATGCAGCCAAGAAGCATTCAAAGACGGACTGAAATGAGATAGTTGTGTTGCAGTCTAGCTAGGTGTCGTCTATCGTTACAGGTTGAATAAGTAAACGCAACTTTGTCCATCTTTTCTCACTGCCACATTAAAGCAACAGAAAGAAAGTGACTCCAGCGATTTTGAAACTTGTGGTTGTTCAGAAGGCATTGAGCAGATTTGTAGCGTTAATCTGACCCTTGTTCAGTGCAACCTTTGAATCATACAGCCCGATGATATGGGTTAGCATTGAGTGAGTGCCCATTATGGCCATCACAACTTTTCCTAATTGTATTAACCCTATGCCAGCAGCTGTAGCTAGCCAAACCAGATATTTATATTTTATTTAAACCAAAGTATATTAAATTGCATCTGCATATCTGGATATATGATTTTTGAAATGTTGAGCGCAAATGAGTCACATTACCTAGATGTCATTTGAAGTAAGTGGACCTTTTTTTTTTATGCTGGCATGGTGTGGTGACAGTGGACGGACTGGCTTTCAGTAGATACAGAAAATATAGCCAAGTTTTGAAATGTAATTGTCTGTAAAGTATGTGCGCTCGCTCCATATCCAAATGTTCCTTTCACCCCTCCCTCACACCTCACCTGAGATTAAATCCCGCTGTGCCACACCAGCTGTTGGGAGTGCCACTGAGCCTGCTCAGCTGGCCATGCCTAGTCTGCCAATCACAGTCCCTCCTTTGTTGTTGATAATAAAACAAAGCACAAGACAGAAAAGGGGCTAATTATGTGAATAGCCTGCAGCTTGCAGCTGACATTTTAGCAACTGCATCTCCCCCTTCAACTCCCCGCCATCCCCTCATGAACCATTTCACACAGGCCGTGATAAAAAAGAGTGATAATAAGGTGAAGAGGAGTGAAAAACAATTGAGGGGAGCGAGAGATTTATTTAAGTGGGACCACCTTGTGTTTTGTTGGAAATACAAAGAGGTTTGCATAATAATACTATTCCTAGGGGGGCTCGTGGAGAGTGGCTGCTCTACACATCATTAGTGGAATGAAGTCCATGCAGATTAGTACAGTTTGTGTGTTTGTGTGTGTGTTGATGCATTGCAGCATTTATCCACCTGTGTTTGGCACAGGATAGTGGGGCGCCTCTAATTCCCTGCACTTCCTCTGTGGCAGTGCATAAACTTAACAGCACTTCCACCCACTACGACAGCAGTGATCAACTGTTTCTCAAGTTCTAGAAACTTTCCTTCCTCCCAAAAAACTCTGTGGGCCCGATCAGTGTTCCTCCTCCTACGAGGCTCTGTGGGATTCTCAAAAGTACCAGGGATCCACAGTAGCCGTCAACATCAGGCTCTGCGGATGATTAACCATGTCATTCGCCTCCTCCATCTCCCCAAACCTGAGCAGTTGGAGCAAAGTGATAATTATGAGACAAGAACGATTCCAGGGAAGTAGGAGGAAGCGCAGTGAGCTTTACTTGCCAATTGGAGCCTTTGTTTGGCCCTGGTCGAGGCACAAGAGCGCTGCTTCCTGTTTCATGTGAGAGACACTTTAATCTAATTAAAAGCAGATTAATGGCGCACTGACTGGCATCGCTGGAGCTACAACAGAGGCTTAGTGAGGAGAATTTGCCACTGTCCTGTTACTGGTAAACATGGTAAAAACACTGGTAAAAATGACATATTGGCCATAAACAGTCTAGACTGTTGTAAACAGGAACGCCTAAATGCACCCTTAGGACTACTGTCTGTATACAATCGAAGGAGAGGGTCAGATGGAGCAGAGAGGAGTTCAGCACTGGCGGGCATCCAATCAACTGTGCCTCTACTGAGGTTTTACTCAGAGCATAAAATCAGTTAGTTACATCGTACATCAAGCATGCATGACTCTTTAGATGATATTTTAGATATTTATTTAGTTTTTATATCCCATGCAACATAAAATTTGTGCACTCCTTGCAAGTAAATAAGCATATAAGTGGAAAGGCCAAGGTCTCAGTGCTTTAACAACATTCCTGTGACTATACAGCAGCCGTAAAAGAGATGTGTAGAAGAAGGCGAAGTATAAACAGTCTGAGTAGAAAGATGTAAGCTGCTATTTATGTTAGAGAGCGAGAAGACTGAGTGGGAAGAGGGCGACATGAAACGCTTTTTTGGTGGTGAGTTTTTCGGCATCCACAGCCAATCTGTTTGACTGGTCTATAATCACAAGTATTTTGGATTTTAATGTGCGTTTGATTTGACAATGGGCTCATTTAAGCCGGCGGGGGCAACTCATCTCATCCTCACTGCCGTTCAATTGACTCTTATAAGCACACAGAAGCACACACACATGCACGCAAACTCATTTACGCACACAAATGCTCTGTCAAACTCTGACCGTGAGGGTGGTATTATATGGTTATTAGAGGTGCTGTTGTTTGTCAGGGTGTTGCAGAGAGAATATTACACTGGAAAGTTGACCACAGCCTCAGCTGCATTGTGTGTGTGTGCTGATATGTGTGAATATGGGGAGAAAAGCATAGACTGTCGTCCTCCAAGGCAAGACTTAATCCAGAGGATCCATCACACTTCCAGGCTGGAAGGAGCGTTAAATGAGAGATGGGTGCTGACACCAACCCAGGCACAGGAAATCCCTCCACCGTCAAACACCATTGCTGCCGCCATCATGCATTCCAGATTCAGACTCTAGCCGGAGACAGTGGGTGTAATACACCAGCTTGGTGGATTTCAGGATGTTTTTTTTTTTACCACCCTTGTAATAGAACTGAATTAAGAGGGCAATCAGTCAACAATAAAACCAGAAATAATGTAGATTTCTCTACATATGGTCTTGTTTTGTTAGGGTGCATACATGGACTCCCCATCTCTTTACATGAAGTTGTAGATGCTTACCTCTGCTGTAAAATTACAGAAATGATAATTCTCAAAATGCTCACCCTCTACTTGTTCTAGCAAAACAACCCAAGCAAAAACTGACTCAAGGTCCTACACACCCACACAGTGCTTTGGATTGGATGGTGGGGATTACCTGAGAACACCAAACTCAATGTACTCATAAGAATCATAATGGTGCAGGTTTTTCTACCTCAACAGGTGCAAACGAACTAACAGTAATGGTCTGTCCATGTGGCTGTGTATACAGACCACAGGTGGAAAAAATCACAAACAGACACAGGTGAAAGCTTTTTACACTAATTAGCACTAATTAATTGAACTAGATCCCCACCGATATAGGTTTTTGGGGGCCGATGCCGATATTAAAGTGAAAAAGAGCTGATTTATGAGCCAATATTTTGATTTCAAGAATGATTTAGATAATAAACCCCTTTACTGTATGACCTACACTTAGAACAGGCCCATATTTAAAGCTGGTATGTATGTGGGCTATAAAACATTTTCCTTTGTTCCTAAACCTTTGTTAATAAAATCGATTACAGTCTCAAAAAGTCAACATGTAAATTGCAAATCAATAAATATTTGCTGCTGGAAAGTGCAACTTTTTCAGCTGTCTGTAAGCAGAGAGAGTGAGTGAGAATAAGCATGTGTATTTCACTTTACACGTAATCTGCCATAATTTCACATCTAGTTCATCCCTTTACCAGCACTCATTATTTCTAACCAGAGCTACGTGAAACCATTTAACCACCATCAGTATAAATCATGTTGTTGAGCTGCTGTTGAATGCATCTGATACAGCAGGAATGTCTACAGCGAGGACCTGCAACTTTGAGATTTTAAATTAAGAAATACAATTCAATGTCGTTAGTTAAAAACAAATTTGTTCCTTTTTCCTTTCAATCATACAGACCACATACCCAGGCTCCGATCAGCCCCCCTCCCAACCCCCACCCCACCCCACATCTGCTTCACTCTAAAGGCCTCAATCTCCAGTCCTTGTTCCAGTCACTGCCATATCTCTATTAACACCCCCTCACACCCTCAGACACACACACACCAGCAGTCCGCAGGATTATCTAGGCTTATTCCCGAAGGCTGGACACCCAACCTCCAAACCCCCCATCCCAAACTGCAGAGTACATCATTTAGCTTGTGCTGCAGTGCTTCAGTTTTTCTTATGGTAGATTGTTTTCTTTTTTCCCCTTTATTACTGTCTTGTTGCCCCGACAAGATCCCTGCATCTCTGTGGGGTTTTTACCAGACTGCTGTCCCATCGACCATACACAACAGTCATAACTCGAATCTACTCAGTCACAACTTCCTCTTTCTCCGTTTCCATCTTTCCCCTCCTTTGCTACTTTTTCCTTTCCTCCCTGTCAGCCACTAAATTATTCCTTCCTTCCCTGCTCCCTGGTCACCTGCTTTCCTATCCTCCTCTTTCACTTTTGTTTTTTTCCCTCCTATCGTTCTCTTCGTTCTCCTCCTCGCTCACAGCCTTACTTTGTTCTCTCTTTTCACTTTTGCCTCTACTCTCTTTCCCACCACCCACCCCATC
>JAPMOB010233860.1:0-43548 GCA_029875015.1 Lepomis gibbosus
GTCTAAAAGATAACACATGAATGCATCCCTGTCAGTAAAGATTCCATAAATCTGACATCAAAAAGACAAAGATGTATTAAAATTGTCTTCTAAAAAACATATAAATAGACCTACTATAATAGGTGTGTGTGTGTGTGTATAATCAGAAATAACCATAGAAACTACCCTCTGTTTCTTATGGTACAAAACACAGAAAGTTTAGTATGCTATTAATGTTTGCTACAAAAACAATCTTATTTATGACTGAATGACAACTATTATGCCCCCAGAGAGGATTTCATTTTTAATATGTCTCATGACTGCAGTAAAGCCAGAGACACAGCACATTACAGGACAATATGTCTGCAGGCATGTGCCTCTTACTGTACTTTCATGGTTTCTGAGAATTGTGAAAACAAGCAGAAGAGTTGTCAAAATCTAAACAGAAAATCTTTGTTTTTTTCTCGCCTAAGTACGTGAGGAGTTTCATTCCAACCACCTCTGACCCCTTTTACAAACAGCATTACTTCTGGCAGGAATCAGCAGAGAAAGTGTTGGCTGTCTTAAGACCTTCGCCGCATTGTGAAATGATTTGTTACAATCCACACCTTGGGATTATGAGTAAAAGGCATTGGGGGGGGGGGNCCCCCATTCATTCCAGATTTTCACGTGTTCAAGCATATGTTCTTAGGAGGTAGACACAAATCAGAAAAGCAAAGACGAGTTGTGACCCAGTTAGGGCTCTGCCAACACAAAGAGTTTATGGTTTGCTCTGGTTTTATTTGTGTGGGATCCTCGGGACCAACGGAGACAGGAGCAGACAGAGAGAAGATTCATGAAAGGGGGCTGGTGGAAGGAGGATCACCATGCTCTGTTTGTCAACAAAATTTCCCCTCCAGCTGTGGTGGTACCCTGGTTGGATTTTTCCACAGTTGGACAGCAGCACAAAAAATCCATTAACTGAACTGACCTGATTCTTACTGCGCATCAATGTTTCTAAAAAGTATATTTTATGTACTGCTTATTTGCGTTGTCGCACGTTTTTGCTGCAGTGTGTCATCGCCATTCTGAACACAGTCATGGGAAGGAGATTTGGCCAGGTGGAGCATACAGATGTCCTGTGTCACACCTATTGTTAGATTTATTTTAGATTATGCATTATAGTTATTAAAGATTGTGGTTTTGGTAAAATATTGGAAGAGTCACAGCCATGACCTTTCCATAAATACCGTAGGATACATATGAATCATAGTCCAGTATGTACAAATCTGTACCTCATGATTTATAGTCGGTGCCAAAGCAGGAAGTAGTCTGCTTTAAATGTATGGAGGAGTAAAGCAAGGGTGTGGATCTCAGTGTGGTAAATGTGCAGCCTCCTGCCCTAGACCTAAAAGACCACATTCACATTTTCACTAATCACTGACCATGATTATGTACAGATTGGCATGAACTTTCTGGGTCCGCAGTGAACACTTTGCTGATATGTTCCAAGAGATATGTCTATTATTCCAGAGGAAGTGTGTGCCCTGGGGAAGTCACCAGTCTAACACAAGACCAGATGTACTGTCACAAAAGCCTGACGTTCAAGAATGTTTCATCAGCCCTGAGAAATGATGCGATATCACGCTTCCTATGTGGGAAGATAAATGATACTGAGCAGAGGGATCACAAACCAAAAACATTCTGTGAGAATGATGCAGTGTCAGTGTAATATCATACAAAACAATGTGATGGCACAATGCTAGAACAGTGACTTATTTATTTCCACTGGCAGACTGTGCAAATTCAGAGTTGAAGTCTGACCTGCAAGTCCACTACAGCCAACTAGAGGCCATACAGAAACACATTTGGGTTTCAGCAGGAGTGAATGGGACATGCAGTAACTATTTGCAAGGTGGTAGTGTAATGTGACCATACTCATCACATATTTGCATTAAAAGTCAACCATGTACATGCACATTTACTCCGGCAATTTAGAGTCTCCATAAGTAACCTGCATGCCTGCAATGTGGGAGGAAATCGTGCACCCTGGAAGAAACCCTGACAGAAAGGCCGAATCACTGCTCTGCATTGCTCTGATGCGACAGTGCTAAATACTGCTTCACCATTTTTATGTTATTTTGGTAGCAGGTTGTGTGGAGATACTGTCCCAAGATGAATAGCTCTGTTTAAGTTTGAATTCACCATTGCATCATCTCAGTGCTTATTCTTCAAGATTTGATTTCATACATACTGTCAGCCGTCCTAGGAAATGTAGGAAATCAAAGGAGAAAAAGGCACATTTGGGAAAAAGTGGGCAAACCAAAAACAAAATTCCACCACTTCATCACAGAGTAAATCCTGGAATGTGTCGAGAGTAATGGATTGATGCTGTTAATAGTGTCTGTGGGTGCTTTTTCTTCCTCATTAAAGTCATGTTGGTTAAGAGAAGGGGAGGGTAAGACGCAGAAATTACTCCTCAAAAAGTGGTTTGTCATTTTTGTGGTCTGCTGCACTCAATTTTATTTGTTTCTTGTTTGAGCTCTTCCTGGCAACCACAAAGTCCAGAGATGCCCAAGACTACAAAATGTGCCTATACTTTGTGTCTTGAGAAGATGCTGGCAAACTAAAAATCAATCAATATCCCATAAAAATGACATGAGTTGATGCCTTTTCTGACACCATTTAGAAGTTGCCAGGTTTATAACACACTGTTTCTCTGTGTACCCGGAGTGGAATGGTTTGGATGGAAAAATCCTCAAAATTCTTCCAGTTAATCAAATTAGACAAATACAAATAACTTTCCCCTTTTATTTAGATTAACTAAGTACAGTAAAGCCACCGTGATTGCAGGAAATTACTTTTTTTGAAGGGAGGCATATTTTTCCATGACTGCAAAGCGTCTTCTCTTCAAAAGGTGGATTGCATCGAGACCTGTGCTCAGAACAGTTCCAAAAGTAGAAATAGCCATGTGAATTACATCTGATACTCATGCGCTCTGTGACCGTGAAAGGAGCAGAGCATGGCTGCCTGTCATAATATGTCCTTGGAAAAAGCCTTGGTCAAATAATTTTAGTCTTGGCATTTGTTTTAGCCTGGATGGAGCTCAGGAATTGTGGAATTTGCTGTATTCACATGATTCGAATAGAGTCAGGTGGCTTGTCAGTGACAGAAAAATATTATTTACTTATCACAGCTGTCTTGCCTAACTCTTCTTTAACTCCACCTTTATTTTATAAACTTTGACTTGAAAACTTATAAATGATTGAATAAACATCACTTGGAATGAGAGCTAGACTTAATCAAAAAGGAGTTCTTGTTGTTTCTAAAGAAATGAGAGTTTCATAAGTACTAGCATGAAGTGTTGAGGTGCAGTCTGTTAAGGTAGGTTTTCAGCTTATTGTAACCGGCAGGCTGTAAAGGCAAAGGTATGCTTGAAACAAACTAGTTTGTACAAAGTGTTGCTCGACCGCATCTTCAGTCTTTACACCTGTTCCAAATGGCCATTCAGTATACTGTACAAATGGGGATAACAACACACACTTCGACAGTTTCTCCTCAAAAGGCACTCTTTGAAGAATGAGACAAGTGAGCTTGAGAGAGAAGTACAAACTCTCCACTTCCTTACCTGACAAATTGCAGTATGAAGTGGTATCTGTCATATTTTCAGTGTTGATGCAGCCTGCCCCAACGTTGAGAATGTGTGGGGGAAAGGGAATTCAAATGTTGTTAGGCAGTCCAATAAGCGCTTGGTCAGAGGCATACTGACACCTTGCCCTGACCTCAATTCAGTCATTGGAAACTGGATGTGAGCTGCAGACAAGTGGAGTGAGAAACCCTGAACACCAGACAGGCATTGTGAATTATGTGCAGATGTCTGCACCTTTCACTGATTATCTCAGATTTCTGTCAGTTTCTGACCAATTTTCTCTCCATCATCAGCTTCCTTGTTGGGACTGTACATGTGTTTGAGTGTGTTGTGGGTAGGGTTCGCTTGTGTCTGTCTCATCATCAGCGTGTTCAGAAGGTGAACATGTGTACATCCATAAATCGTATCCATCAGATGGGAGCATAATGTTTTCCAAGTCTGTTTGTGGTGATGAAACAGGGGGAATGTTGGATCTACAAGCTGAAAAAAGTCTGAAGCAGTTTAACCTAGTCTTGTGCATATGGCAGTTATCTGGCTTAATTGCCAGGGATTTCCATTGCTTTTCAACAGTTTAATCATCTCTCGCCGATTTTTGTGGGCCATCTGGAAATGATATGCTCTCAATTAACTCTCTTCTTACCCGTTCAAGGTTTTAAGACTTTGTTCTACTTTGAAGTTGCTTCCAGGCCTACAGCAGACTGAGGCTTTTCTTCAGCTTCACCTAGGCCGTGATGCTAAAACTCCGTCGTGGATGTAGGAGCCGCTGCAACTACCACACATCACTTATCTCTGGGCCTAATTTTTCCTACTTTATCACTCACTCGCACTTTGTTTCATGAACCTGGTCCTCATTACTCACGAAAGTGGAAAATGGCAAATGATTGAATAACTGTTGGATGAAACTTGGAGAGGGGAATTTTTCATTCACCAAGGTTGAAAGGTACAGTGACGTTTCTCGCAATAAAGCGTGCAAGTTGAGACGTCTGGGGCCTGAGATTGGTACGTCAGCTTCCCTGTTTCTGGGATCCCTGTCTTCCCTGAAGATTTGCTCTTTTTCTCATGGATGTGATCTTATAAACAGCATTTCTACACCCTTGTCACAGCCCCAACAAAGTGGTTGATTCTGTATTACAATATCGTGCCAGCATGGCTAATTCTCTGTAAAAGTCTTTGAAAAATGCCAGTGTTGCAATTGTATGCTTTCGATATAAGGGCATTTGGACAAAGCCAATATGCCTCGAGTGTACACAAAGGTGAAAAATGAGCATACTCCTATCTGCCACCCTTGAATAAGAGAATGAGAGCAAACAGCAGAAACACTCATAAAAATTAATTAACTTCATGAGGATGGAAAAAGTGATGGATGTTTTGCTTCGTTGCGTTTTAGTCTCCGGACCCTCGCCAAGGCTATAATTTGCATCCTTGCAGTGATGTTTATTTAGCAAGCTTCAATCCACGCCGTCTTCTTAATGCCTCAAATCAATCGTCCCAACGGTCCTGTTCCCCTTATAAATAAAGGAGAGAAGGCATATGATGACTTTGTTTGTCTGTGCGCCCGTGTGTACACGTTTGAAACACATGTGTGGGATGGTGGGAGCAAGGAAAATCAGACTTTTGGGTATGAAGTCACATAGCAAGTAGCTAGGTGATGGCAGTGGGCCAGTTTTCCACCTTATGATAAAAACCATGTATCTGGTGCAACACGTGCGGAGGCAGTATGGTGTCAGAGAATACCAGCGCTGCTGCATCATACCAACAGCTGGATGACCACCTCAGCTGTCCCTGATCCTCTGCCTTTTCTTGCTTTGTCCATATTATCCCTTTCTCAACTCCATCACCTTTCTCTTTTCATGTCTACACCTTCTTTTCTTGTACTCTATTGTGCACACACACACACACACACACACACATTGTCTGGTGGCATCCTGTGTGTGTCCATGTGAAGCTAACAGCAGGTAAGGGCGAAGCATGTCACAAAAGGATTGAATACTTCCCGCGGTCCTTGACACTCCATAGAACCCCCTGTTTCCCTGAGCTCTCTGTTTAGATAAGGGGCCGCCCTCCCTTCTTTCCAGGGGCCCCCAAGCACTTACAGCTGAGATGCAGGTTGGAATGATTATTTGGATGGGGAGACGTGCACGTGCGTAGCCCTCCCGTCTCATTCCCCCCAAGTTTTATGTTTGCAAACTCACCAGCGCAGCAGGGTAAATCCCCAGCCCCCCCCACTGCAACCTCAGGGCCCTTTCTTGCTTTTAATATGCAACAAACACGTTATTATTTATTTACAACAGGAATTATTGCAGCGTAAAGCAATAATGGTGCTGTTTGTCAATTTTCTAAAGTCTGACGGGATTACCTGATTGAGTTATAAATGTGAAGAAAATTATCCCAGTGGGTTCAAAGCCCCGCAACTCTGAGGTGATTCTGACATTTTGTGTTATTTATAGAACTAACAGTTTGCATCACTGAAAAAGTATCAGCTGCAACATGTGGCTCTCAGCAACTGAGACAAAATAAATAACACCCCAAAACTAGCAGTTTATCTCTAAGACAAAACAAAAGACTTTGTTGGTGGTGGTTGGGGGGTTGACTAATTCAAAGCTTTTGTTGTTTCTGCTTTTCATTAAAGAGTTGAACATGACTACAGCTCTGTTCGGCATGTGTTGGGTCCATGAATTAAAAAAAGAAGTGTGTATGTATGTCTGTAGTAAGTAGATTATCAGTTAGTATAACATGGAATAGCAGAACAAAGCAATGTATAGAAGTATATCAATTAAAAAGAACACGTATTCATTTCATGTCTGAATGTTATCAAGTAGGGTGTCATTATGACTTAATTTGACAAATTTGGGGAAGTAAGAGTTCCAGATAAATATTCATGATCGAGAAGAAATATTTAGTCTAAGAGCTTGTTCCTGTCACAGAGACTGTTGTGAGTCCTGTCTTAAACCTGTCTGGAACTTCTGTGAGAATATACGGCTGATCTCATAAAATCTCAATTTTGAAAAAACACCAGCATCTGGACTTGGTGGGCTAAGTAACTGAGAAGTGGGGAATCATAAAATGCTCCAGTTACTCTGATTACTCACCTACTAGGAGTAAAAAGAAGTACCATTGAAATTTCTGTATTCTAAATATGAAGCTAGGGCCAGAAGACAGTTAGCTTATAAAGCTTATAAAGTAGGGCAGCAGGCGCTAAACATCTTGCCTGGCTCTGTCCAGAGGTAAAAGAAGAAATCTGCCTAGCAGCACCTCCAAAGCTCATGTAAGCTAACGTTTGTGTGCAAGTCTAGCTGTTTCCACCCTGCTTCCAGTCCAAGCCAAGCAAACAGTATCCTGGCTCTAACTTTATATTTAATGTACATACATGATAGTGGTTGCAATCTTGTAATCTAACTCCTGGCAAGAATTCATTTAACAAATAAGAGACAGCATGGCTACTTTGCCTTTAGTTTACTCTTTGTGCATCAGCAGTCTTAACAGTACTAAGAGTACATTCATTTAAGTTGTAGCTGGAGCAGCATGGCCTAACATCCTCTGTTTCTGTTTAATAAATGAAACACGTATTTTCTGTTAGTTACTTTGTTATTTTGACATTTATGCATGCAGGCACATTCCCTTTTAAACTGAATATTTGTTGTGGAAAACAGAGGATCCAGTCCCACACCACAAATAGTAAACAGTTGTTGAGAAAGCCTTCTCCTTTCCCAGCAGTCTCGCACATCCTGAATGTGCTGTACTTTCACTCAGACAGAGTAGCCTGATACCCACTTTGATGAAAACCGTAGTGTAATGAGGAATGGCTCCTATGGCCATGACTCACTGTGTTTGTCCTATTTTTTTGGGGTGCCTGACCTCCATTATAATTTATCTAACACACAGTCAAAGAATTTACTTTTAAAAAATGTTTTTGCAAATCTCTATTTATTGTGAAGCAGTGATTTATCTTTATGACTGCCCCCATTCATCTTAGAGAGAGGTTGAGGTCAGCAGCACTTAATATCTGTGAAGCTGAAAATGAGTTAGCTTCTTGCATAAGGACACTGGTCTATGGAGGATCAAACCTGGGACACCAACCTTTACGGTCATCAACATGCAATGTATTACATTAAAGTTAAAATCATCTTGTGAACCTGAGTATTGATTGTATATTAGATTGTTTTACAGTGTTATTATCCAAATTAAGCTACTTTTTCATGAGCAACCCTGAACATAACTGGGTGTCATTAAACAGGGGAGGCGATTTGTCCACCTGAGCCGCTGTGGAAAGCCAACACGTTCCACAGATTCCTGCCTGGTTCAGAAAAAGAAAAGAAAAAAGATCATTCGTGGATAATTGCAACCACATTTTGAAGACAAACTCCAGTTCTTGTATGTTCAATATGTCTGATCAGGCCTGAGCGATGGGTGATACAAAGGTAAAGCAACTCTGTTGTATCATTAATTTTTAGAAGCTCTGCTTTAATCTTGCTTTTGCTTTTGAGTTTTATTTTATTGCTCCCTGTGGAATCACGGCCCATGTTCCTCTGATCCTCCAGTCCCTTTGTCTTCCACTCTTATCTTTGTCTCTCTGTCATGAAGGGGCACCATTACAGGCTGTAGAAACAGTATTGTACTAGCCATCTGGCTTCAATGAAACGGTTGCTTTGTGAACTGCACTAATAGTCCGATGTATCAGAAGCCCAATGGCTCTGAAACTTGTTTACTGACGAAAAAAGCCAGTCAGCAAAAATGACATTTAATCACACTGTCATGGATAATCACAATTCTGCAACAGCATACACTGCCCCTGACAAACAAATAATTTGCTAATATGATGACTGAATACGTGCAAATACGTGACTTTTTTTGTGACTCTGAAAGCAGGAATGCAGAAGTTACACTGACATTTGTCCTGATACTAAAATGAGACAAGAATGACCAATTTAGGGTTAAAATCAGGATTAAATCTGTACATTGTGTGCCAATTGATTTATTATCTAATCATCAGTCCCATGATTTACCGTGTGTGTGCATCTAGAGTGCACTTAGATACATGTTTGCCTGCATGCAAATATATACAGTCCAAATACAAAGGAGATAATGTATGTGCGTTTGTGCAAATATACACAAAGATGTCAATTACAAACATGTACACAGACAGACACGTGAGTACACAAACAGAATCCAGGTGCTTCTTGAAGCTGTTGTCAGGTTTTCAGTGTCGGCCGAGGTTTCAGAGGTCCTGGAGCAAATACCTTGCAAAACCAACTACTCCTCCACAGTCCATGTGGATGCAATTCGTGGGTATTTAGAGCGGAAAGTCTCCACAGGGCTACTGGAGAGAAGTTGAAATTAAAACAGCACAGTACACTGCCCGTGCTAATTAACAGTTACAAGTCCCTCATGTCTACTGTTTGACAGCGGATAGTAAACAGAGACCCTCTTTCATCTGTGCTCTTTGTCTTTCAGCTTGGATGTGGGGGGTCATCGGACATGTCAGGATACAAATTTGTCCTCTTTCGGTGCTTCAAAGTGCATCCATTCATTCCAGCTCTCACTGGCAGAGCGCAGTGAAGCATAAATGACATTCAGAAGATCGAGCACATTGCGGGGACAAAAGGAAGGGGGGCGAGGAGGAAAGGTCTGTGACACATTGTTGTGTCTGGAGACGTCACTCTTGTTGATGAGCTGCACTCGTGTGACCCTGAACTCTGGAGGACCTCACTTTGATCCTTCTTTGCAGAGGCAGTCACCTATCTGTGACCTTGCGCCCTTTCCTCACAAACAGCTGTTTAGCTGTCAAAGCCCGGTCAATTTCTACCAATTCACTTAATCTATACCAGGCCTTACCCCTTGATCCCAAAGTATATAGGGCAGTCCGAGAAAATACAGGGCAGCGTTCCTGCCTTGTCCCATTTACAAGAAGCCAAGAAAGGCATCCATCCATCGGCCGCGCTGCCGGCCCCATAACTCAACTCTCAGCCTCGGCGTCGAGTTCGGCTTGAGTTGTGCCTCAACTTTGGCCATGTGCTGCCCTGTCCTTCCCTCTATTTGTATACTCTCCATTCATGCCTGTCTCCCCTCTTTCATCTTTCATCTGCCTCTTTCTCTCTGCCCTTTTCTCCCTTCCCAGTCCCCTTGATGGCAGCGGAGGTTTTGTTTGCTGTCACACTCTATCATTCTGGCCTCGAATCTGGGTCTCTGGGACGAGCTCGGTACCTTTCTTTCTCTCTCTCTACTCTCCTCTCCTACTTTTTCTTTCCATCCATCCATCCATCCATCCCGAGGGAATTCTTTTTGTGTTATTTTCCTCGCAAACAGATTCAGGGAGAGTCGTTAAAGCCTTAGTAAATATTTTCCACTCTATAAAAAGAAATTAAGTTTGGATCTACTGTTTAAGAAGAAGTGTTTGAGAGAGGAGAACGGAATATAGTAAATTGGGACAAATAGCGATGGCAGTTTTCTTTTTTTTTCCAGGATTATGCTTTACTAGTGAGTGCCTACTTCTCATTTGATGTTTGGCTGGAGACAGAGGTACATGCCATGAATGAATGGGCTACACAGAGCAATCCTTGTTCCTGTAAGTCTGTGCATCAGCTCTTTTCCCCCCGCTTTTAACTCATATTCCTGTCAGGGGCCTCCCATATGTGCTGTGCAATGTGTGCTTTGTCAAGGAGGAAAGAGAGACTGACAGAAAAAGAGATGGATCTTTAGGGAAGGTGCAAGTTCTCTGTTCACTGTCCTGCCTCCCTCAATGCTGACTCCACATATTTCCCCCTCCTTCAGATTGTAATGGAAAGTTCTTGAGAGGCTGTAATGGAAGAATAACTCCATAAATTTGACACATAAGTCCTGCCGCTAATTGAAGGAATGCAGTCAAGGCAGAGCAGCTGCATTGTTTTTGACACTGATTTAAAGCAAAGAATGGCTACTGTTACTTTAGCAATTAAGATATCATTAAACTTGGTAACAAATGAGTCAGCAAAGTGACTAATCCAAACTACTAGATAATGTTACTCATGTTTAAAGTCCTCGCAGTGCATCACTTTCTTCCATATCTTGCAATGTGTATTATACCTGCTGCCTTTGTGTTTAAATCGTGACTTTAGAGAACTGACTGTTGGAGCAGTGGAGGGATTTCTCTGCCAACCTCCACTTTCAGTCCAGAAACTCTGCATTCCACCGTCTCTGCAGCCCTGCCGATCGTCCGGGTTCCAGCACTCAGAAAAACGTGAGCAAAAGAGGCTCTTTCTATTGAGTTTTCTTTGCTTTGGAAAGCGCTTTCCCTTCCCGGCATCCTTCTCGTGTCAAGACATTGGGTTTCAGTTTTGCATTGAGGTGCCCAGCTGAGCTGCCCAGCCAAAGGTACGAGTCAATTTGTCTGTCACTCAAGGTAATAACTGCAAAGCTAATATTGCTCCTTATATGGAGTGATTCGAGGCTGTGCTGTACATCCTCAGTTTTCTGGAAATGTCGAGACATTTAAGATGATTTCAGGAAGCTCTCAGCTTACTAACTATTTGACACTAACTTGTTGAGGTTTCAAATGAGGCCTCATTTCGGATTGAAAATTACTGCTCAAGTGGCAATTCTTCAATGGTTTCACAAGGTTTATAGTTATACTGTCAGTGTTTAGAATAAAATATCCAAACCATACTGGATGGTAATTCACAAAATCATGAGCCCTTTGTGTCAACACAGTGTTAAGAACAGGAAAGTTTCCAGTTTTAACAACACCCCTGATTATTGATCTTTGTCTAACCCTTGACCCCAGCTTTAGAGAAAATTAAAGGCTCCAGTCACCACTCAATACAAGTGGTCAAGCCTCCACAGGGTTAGATATAATATCAGCATCAAGGTTCACAGGCTCCAGTGAACAGAAAGTAGCCACTCAAAACTGAACTATCACAATTTATTTGACCAGTCCAATATGAAAAAGAGAATTTATTCCATGGACACAGAAAATTCTGTCTGAATACCTGGCAGGTATCTCTTAAGCTGCTGAATATGACACTGCATAAAACTACACTATAGCAACATTATTTTGCTCTACAGTAGGGTTATGTGAAACTAATAGGGTGTTAGGGTTCATCTTGGGGTTGGATTTAAAAATGTGGGAGAGATTGATCAAAAGGTCAGGATCAGGGTTACGTAAGATGTTGAAAAAGACACGTGACCCTTTGTTGAACATCTAAATTTTTCGACATCAGGTAAAACAATGTACTCAAGCAGTTGACCAAAAATTAATTCAGCCTTTAATATAAAAAATAAAAATATAAACATATGCAAAAAGAAAAACAATATAATGATGATCAATCTGTGCAATGCTCAGTGATTTTGTTATTAACTAAAAATGTGTGCCAAATAACCCAGTCTTCATTTTCTCAGTTGATTTTAGCAAACTATTTTTAAACTAATGGTTTTATATATTGGAGAATGAGATCTGATGGAAATCCGTCGCTGACACCGACATGGTTTCCCTCTTAGCTCGGCTGGAGAGGAACAGATGGGCCCATATGACTCCAGTTACCTCGGATTCTTGGTTCATGAAAGGAGAACTTTTGTTTCTCATTCTTGAACATGATGGGTTTATTTCAACCAACACTAAAAGAAAATACACTTGAGGTATGTGTTTAGGACTTTATGCCTTCTACTCTCTCGTGAAGAAAACAGTGGTCAGGTTCTTGGTTTGTGGGCGCCGGTGTATGGACATGTAGGCTTGTGCATTAAGTAAACTACTAAATCATATCAATTGAAATAATAGGGACCTTCTCAGACAACACTTGCATTACTATGCATCACCTACTTGTATGTATACATTAGTATATATATATATATATATTAGTATATTTGTTGTATGTTTATTTTTTACAGTTTTTGTTCAGCTCCTTTTTAGTTGTATGTCCATTTCTGTCTTCCTGTAAATTGTCCTTGGATCTGGGTGTAAGCACACTAAAAGTAACTTAAAACCAGAGTCAAACTCCCTGCATGTGTATTATTGCAAGGCACAGGGCAGACTAGAACCCAAAAGCATAACACTGAAGCAATCAACCTAGTAGAGCTAAGCAGGTTTCAAGTACTGAAGATCTAGCAATAATTTTGATCAGGGGTAGGGTTGGGGAATTCCATGCAAAGACCAAATCTCAAGCAAAACTGTCTACTGGAAAGGTAGGCAATGCACACTACACAATCAAACAAAGAGTGAATGAAACTGGGGCAGTTAAAGTACTGAATGGGATGTTTGCAGGGAAGGTGAAAGGTGCAGAATCTGAAACAACAAGAGTGTTAGTGACGATGGCATGAGGGGGGTCCACGGCAAATTTTTTTCCTCTTGTGAACCTGCCCACAAACATAATTTATCAAGGGGGGTGCAGTTCAACAACCGAATCCTGGATTTTAAAACTTGCTTGCTTGCTAACAACTCACAGCTGTTCACAGATGGAAGTCAGTGCACCAATGACCGATCAGGATTTATCATTTTCTGGTGAAAAGTAGTTTGTACAGTTGGTGACCAGGATTTCCCACTTTATATTTCAAATAATCTTGTTTCTGTCAGACTGAGTTGCTCAACTGGACAAAATTTGCCTAGAGACTGTGTGTGTTTCTCAGCACATCCACCTCCGGAAAGTGTGCAACAATAACTGGAAGAGTCATACTACCCTCCGTTCTTGACCAAAGTTGTTGAAGAGAGAGAGAGAAGAGAGAAAAGAGTTGAATCACACCATGTGGCTGGACATTAGTCAGCCTGAATTGCTTTTCTTTTCTGAGCTCTGGCATCGTTACCAAGCTACATCAAAAATCCCCTTTCCTGTTCCTGGCTGCGGCCTCCGTCCTCTTCCCAGCCTCTCCCACAGAAACGATGGTGTGCAGGTGTGATGAGCTCCAGACTGGCGTCACTGGTGATATCTGATGGGAAGTTATGGTTGGGCGGACATGGCACTTCAGGGAGAAGGGGGATTTCTCTCTTGCTCATGTTCCGAATTTGGTTTTGCGCCAAGTTCAGAGATGACTGTGAAAAATGATTATGTCATTGGGGCAGTTGGCAGAGTGGTTTTTTTAAGAAGGATTTCCCCCTCTGTTTTTTCTCAATGAATATCAGCATTAAGAGAAAACAGAGAAAAGAGGAAACTTGTTAGCTGTTCATTGGGCATTTTTCTCAAGAACTGAAAGGGGATTTTAATCTGGGAGCTAAAATGGGAAAGATAATCAAAACACTATGATGTGCCATAATAATAATTACCCATACTCTCTCTCGCACTCTCTAAATGAGCTGTTTTAGCTATGAAAACCAGTTTGTACAGTCTTGCAGTCAGGTTTATTTCTGATAAACTCTCTGAGTACCGTCAAATATGGCTTTGATAGAAGCTGCAGCTCGTAATTACTTCAAGAAATCTTGAGGTATCCTCTATAAAACTCTCTCTCTCTCCTCTTATCTCAAAGTCTCTCGCTCTATTTGTCTCTAAAGGGTAGAGTGGTTAGGTGACTCCATTAGTATTCTGACTTTGCCTGGGAAATGGTCTCATAAACAGCCGGGAGCCACAGCAGGGACCAGGCACACAATGCAACGTGCGTGCGTGTGAAACTGACATCATACGCCATGGCAAACTAAAGGCTTACAAGTCTGTTGCACACTGACCACCACAATAGACTAAGTCACCTTTATTAATTCGGGAACAGGTTGCGTGTGAATGCTAATGCTGTTAGTATTTTCACTATGAGACACCCAAGGGTACACAGCAGGGCTGTTAGCATCACTAAGCACCGCTTATGACGTAGTTAGGGCACGATGCATGCAAGGTTGGGATGGAGTCACAGAAGAAAAACACTGAAAAACAAAGTGACATTTCCCTGACTAAATACCCACGTCATTAAAGTAATGATCTACTAGAAAAACTGTTGGGTGCCAGGTTAACAGCTTTTACTGTTCCATGCCATGAGGCAGGATTTATGTGGGTTAGTGGAAATAGTGGTGAGCCGTAGAGGAAGTAGTCAGATCCTTGACTTAAGTAAAATTAGTAATACCACACAGTAAAAATACTGTTAGTGTTACAAGTAAAAGTACTGTGTTAAATATGTTACTTGAGTAAAAGTATATAAGTATTATCAGGAAAATGCACTTACTGAATTACTGATTAATGTAAAAGCAGGATTTTACCGTTGCAGTTGTTGAGGTGATGCTCATTTGGAACTATTAACGAATGATTATTTTCATTATGTTTTGCATCCTTCCAGCTCTTTTAGCTCACGCCAACAAGTAAATGAAAGTTCAATATTTACTCTTGGCCTTGGTCTCGCTTGGTCACTGTTTTTATCTCTTCTTTGCTTCTGCCGACGTTTTCTCTGGTCTCTTCATCTCTGCCAAGATATCTGTACGTTCCTTTCTAAGAATGCCAAGCTGGCTTGCCATAAAATTACACCATTGTCGCAAAAGGTTTTGTGCACGGAATTCCAATGCTAAATAGAGCAGAATATAACTTTATTGTCCAGTCAAGGCCAGAAAATCACGTTTTCCCACTAATCACAGAGCCATATAGTAGGCGCTGCGGGCAAGAGTAGCAACGACAGCAGTGACGTCATTCTCCCTGTTACATATCAGTGGACCATCAAAATTATTTTGAAGGTATTTAAGATAAAAATACTACATGTTGCTTTAAAGTCAAGCAATACATTCACTAGCGTGGCAGGTAGATGTGTAGCACTTCCAATTATCATGTGGGAATCGAGCGTTTGCATCTCCTTCGCAGACCTGGAGTTAGTATTCTTTTTACTTGACCCATGCACTTCATGGTCATCATCCACAGGGATCTACATCCAGGTCAACTTGCCAGCCATTTCTCTCAGCTAACATTGTAATGGTGGAGTATATATATACCCAAAATTCCTTAAAGTTGTCTAATTTAACACTGAGGTCATTTAACATAACCTGATCCTTCTTTAAGCTTAACCATAGAGTCATTGGCAAAATGTAAAAAACCAAACACGTAAAGACAAACCCTGCTGGGAGTTGTTTTTTTCAGAGAATATTATTTTATGGTGAAAGGGTTGTATCTCTATCTATACGGATGTATGATTTTCAGTTCTTCCACATTGCTCATCCAAATTCAGGAGAGATCATTGAGTGATAAAGACTTTGAGCTGGATTCAACTCAGTGTACTTCATGAAATGTGTGTTCAATATTGCACATAGGGTGTGTACTTGAGTAAACATTTATTAACAGCAAGGCACCGGCGTGACTTACAACTTGCAGATTAGAAATAAATGTCTAATACGTTTCTTTGAAAACCAACCAAACAGGGGCGACCACGAGGAACACATATTTGGGGTTAAATGCAAGTTAAAGATTTAAGATTTATAAATGTTCATTCAGAAAGAGTCTAAGTGACCAGGAGTGGTGACAGCTTGCCCTTTGACTTGGCATCCCTGTTAATGAACGTTATGCCAGGGTCAACAGCAAACACTACACCATTTGAGACGTGGCTGCTTCTTATGTAACAGGCTGCTTTCAAGAAAGTGGCTTCTGTTTGGCCAGTGCGGCTTGAGGACAGCAGATCATCCAGGTGATAAAGAATTCTGCTAGCAAAGGCAACTCACAATTTAAATGTACTAAAAAAAATTCAAATATATAATTTAACAAACAAGGTGATGTGTAGAGTTTGTGTGAGGGTGGTAAACTCAAAGACTATCAAATAGTCTGTGACAGGTGGCAAGAACATTAAATCGCATCTTAGTATGAAAAGGCTCATCTTCTCACATGTGAAGCTTCAGCATTTTTCCCAAGTGTCTGATGGTCCCAAGTGTCTGATCCGCAACTGTGGTTACATAACCAGTGCTGAAGCTGTACATCTCTGCAACATATTTACCTGAAATGGCTTGACCCCTTGTTGAGCCTGGGCAGCAAGAGAGACGGCCGAGGTCTGGTTTTCTTGAGAGCATATCAGCAATCAGAGGCCTCTCAAACAAATATTCACTACCTGGGTTTTAAAAAACAGTCTTCCTGATGCAGCTTTGCTCTTAGACACATTTTATTTCATTAATAAAACAAATATGAATGTATCCCTGCACTGCGCAGAGGGATGTTTATTCAGCTTTTCAGCACTCGACGAGGCTCGAGCCTGTTGAGGCCTTAACGCAACACTCGTTCAGTGAATCAGGGGCCAGCAGCTCCCACTGACAGTTACACTCAGTTTGGGTTTATTACTTTCACACATACCAGGAGGAGGGAAGTGACCTCTGGTAGTCTGCTGGGTACCATAACACTAAATGCTGTATGAGTTTCTGCCTCATTGTTCCAACACAGTGTCATCTCCTATTTTGAAAAATGTATCCAGTGGGGTGAGACCGTCCACTTGCTTCAGAAGGTTTAAATGCAGTAAGTGTCATTATCTTTAAAAAGTATTTGAAAAAAGGGTAGAACACTTCATTAGTGTAATGGAACTTATGCTTAACTATATTGTTGTTTTCAAAAAAGGACTATTATAAGACTGAAAACCGAATTTACCGACTTGTTATGATAGATATGTGTTGCAGTGCAAGATATAGCACTGGGCAGAACTCCCCATTCTTTCTCTTGCTTCAAATTATGTGAGGTATTTGGAAAAAGGAACTAAAGTGTGTCCCAAGTGGAGCCAGAGTGTGCAAGGGTATAAACTCTCACTTAGGAAAAACACTGAGGATAGGTAATTAAAATCAGATAGGAAGCATAACAGATGGGATAGACAGCCTTACAACTTATTACCGAGAAAGAAAGTTAACTGACACTTTAACTTTCTCTCCTCTCTGCCTTCCCGCACTGGTGATCGTCCTTTGACAACGGCCCACGCAAAACACGGCGAGTCCCGGAGAACGCACGCTTAGATAATTACTGTGCAAATCATGACGATCAATTACGTAAGTATGGGAGGTAAGAAAAACAAACCCTGGCACACACATGCAAAAACACAAAAATATGGGCTTGTCCGTCCAGACACATACGTGGCTAATGGCGAAGCCCACTTGCAGACATGAAACATCATTCACCCGTCAGCTCAACATGTGTGTTAAAATGTCCCATTTTGATGGTATTATGAATAGGGGTCAGCCTAGAAGTTACATACACAGTGTGCAAGCAGTGTAATTCTTTGTGTTTGTCAGTGTCTTCAAGAGCGTGTTTGATGTTTATGTGTGTATGCTTGTTTTTGGGCATACAGCACATGTACTTCAGAGTGGGGTACATACGCAAGCGGGCACAAATCTGACATCAGCGCGATTGCATATTTCGGAATTTTCTGTTTTTCTTCATTTTCACTACCGTCCCCTGCTGGAACCCAGGCGTCGAAATTAGAACGCTCCTCTTCTCCTGCGTGTAAACAGAGTTATGCAATTGTCCCGCTGCAGATGATAAATGGGCAGGGGCAGCGATGGGAATCTCACGGCCTCCTACGTCAGCACAGAGTGAGAAACCCCAGCTCCAGACCTCTCCTTGTAAATCATTTTGTGTGTGTGTGTGTGTGTGTGTGTGTGTGTGTGTGTGTGTGTGTGTGTGTGTGTGTGTGACAGAGACAGAGAGAGGAGAAATGAAAACAGGAATGAGAGATGGAGCAGCTGTGTGGGCCAAGGAGGACAACAAGGCATGTAAACCGCAGATAGAGAGAGAAGCAGAATATGTGAGACAGAGCCAAGGACTGACGTCTGCTTGACCAAGCCAGTACAAGCACAATCGACATCAGTGACAAAGTGATCGCCTCAGGGGAAGGATTTTCCACCTTTCACTTTTCTAAGATTAATTTCCCTCCTCCACTCCAGAACTCTTTGTGGTGTACCTTGCTAGTCTGTACATTCTGCAGGCCTCACACGATCTCGGAGATGCTCAGATAGTTTGCTGGCGATCATGTTGTATCACACACTCAGCAACTCTTCTCCCGGCCTCTTGGCAAAGGGAGGTCTTTCCAAGAAGGAGAATGTTGACCTGAGTTATTGCTCTCTCCTGGTGCAGAAAATGACCTTATCAACGCTGCAACTTTCAACAATCAATAAATTACGGCTAAAATCAAAGCAGTAAGGAATTTGTGGCTATAGACATCTCAATCTGCAGAAGAGAGGTGACATGGGAATCTGCTGCATCTTGATGAGGTTTCACATTGACATGCAAATGCAAATGCATGTTAGGCAGGGGTCTGAGAGAGTGCATGCAAGTTCAAATAACTCTACAGCTGTTTCAGTTGTAGAAAAACTGAACAAGACCGCTTTGGTGCAAATGCTTAAACAATTAGTCAATTGATCAATTGGATCAACATAATGAATTGTCAGCAATCCATTATCTCACTTATCAAGCAAAAATGCAAGTCACCGATGACACCTTCTCAGATGTGAGGATAATCTGCTTTTGTCTGATTTCTCTCACTGTAAAATGAAGATCTGTTAGGTCTGGATTGTTGGTCAAACAGAACTAAGTATTTCAAAGACGTCAGCCTGGGCTGTGGGTTGCATTTTTGAACATTTTCTAACATTTTACAGATGAAGACTGATAAAGAAAGTCATAACATGCAGACCCAGTGCATATTCTTATACAAATGCTTATAACATTGGATTCTGATTACTATTTTTCCCCTATATTGCATTTTTCCTTAGGCAATGAAAAGGTTATAGAACTTGTTTAATAACCTGCAGTGATTATAATACCAGCTATCATCCCAGTCCCATGTGCTACTCACATTTCTGGCTTTTGCTTTAATAAAACAGAATGCAATTGTCTGCCTTCAACAGTCAGAGTAGATCTCAACTTTGCACACAAGGTGTCTTTCCTCTCAGAATAACACTCTGTCCAACTGAAATTTCCCCAACACACGCAACCGAGCCGGCAGCAGTCATTGTTGAGCACAAGCTTATGATCCTGGAAGCCGCAGAGAGCGGCCCCGATACACCCAGGCCAAGAATGCAAGGTGCAAGAGCAGCAATTTCCCCCTTCCCCTAGTTGTCTTAACACGCTACACACAGAGGCCATCATTATGGCTGGAGCACACTCCCACTGAGAGGCAGTATGGGTCCAGGTAGAGCTGCAGCATGTGGAAGGAGAGATGGAATGAAACGAAGAACAAGCCGAATGTGAAAGCTGATTTGTAAATAAATAGAAGCTTCTAGAAATATTCTCTGCTAAGAAGGACACACTGTGCATACTGTGTGGCCTTGGGTTACAAGCAGTACAAGCACACTACAGTATGTATCCAATCGTAATTCATAATTCCGTATTGTTGTGTTTGTCCAGGTGCGTAGCAGCAGTCTATGGGGCTTTTAGGGGGGGGTTGAAGGGGTTTATGGGGGGTCTTGTTTCTAAGATAACACCAAAACACAATTAACCCCCCGTGACACATGAGAAGCACTTCCTGAGCTTCAGCTATACCAGCAGTTTCCCCTGCCAGCCAGCGCTAGTAAGGGGTTCTATTGTAAAAAGGTGTGTTTACTTTGGCCTGTGCTCACCTTTTTGCCATTACCTAACCCCCACCACCCACACCCCACTCCACAGACTGGTGACTTTGCAGTCGAAATCCAACCCTTATTGCAAATTACCTTTGTCACTGAAAAAAAGCCTTCCCCTTGCACCTCTCATCTCCTTTGGTAAAGAAGCCAAATGTTATTTTGCTGAATATCAATGGCAATTTTTGGTGTGTGCCCCCCGCACATTCCTGGCAAAGTGCTGTAAAATAAACGGCCGGCCACTAACTTTCAACGAGCTGAGATGGGGAGGGGGGGGCGACAGAGAAAACAAGCACACGCCAGCGAAAATGGGCAACTGGTAGAACGCAGGGCTCTGGTGTTTGTTGTTACAGATGGCCACGCTCTTAGCAGGCCTCAGTCGATTTTCATTGTGGGTGAGCAGAGTGTAAGAAGAATAAAAGAATCAATTGTGAAACTTGAGAGGTAGAGTGAGAAATCTGTGCTGAAGACACTGGAGGATTTATTGTGTTTGCATTAACTGTAGATGCTGTACAGGCAAGAAGGTTTGGCCCTGAAAAGAGCTTTGTGTTGTGGTGTGGTGGAATTTCAGCACCGTGATTACTAACCTCCAGTTCTGAGACTGCTGAAGATGAAAAGTATCCCATCACTGTGATGCTTTAAAAGCTAGGATGATTGTAGTGGCAAACCCATGGAAAATGATCACCTGATTCTGCAGATCCTCTCAGTGTTTTAGCTTCTATCAGCTTAATGTTTTGGGTCTCCAAGCACGCAACTTTTGGTTCAGCCTCACCGCTCATCTAGTTACACAAGGTGTAAGATTTTTAGTGGAACTGCTCACGCTAGCTGCTCAGCGACAAACAGCTGACAGACAACTATCTTCTAGTTGATAAATGTGGTGGAGCATTTAGCAGAAAAAGAGCCAGATATCTTCATCAGGAATTGGTGGACACAAAAATGGCTGAAAGGAGAGTGAATGCTGGTAATAATGATAATGTTTCTTCATATCTGCTATGCAGGGGGCCGCCAGGAATTTTGGGCCCCATGACAAAAAAATCTAATTGAACCCCCTCTGCATAGAGCTGTCACTACTTCTCTAAGACTTAACTGTCCCATCAAAAGCTTTACATAACTCTAATTAAAGGCTTGCAAGTGTCTTTGTAGTTCAATATTAGTACTAGCACAAGAGGATGCAGTTCACTGTTTGCTTCTCAATTAAATTGCCCTTTATGATGGGAATGAAGTCTGTTTCTATAGATGTCATTTAACGGTCACAATTCAATCTAAATGAACGTATCAAACTGGATTATTTTAATATAGTCTGTAACTTTATTGCTGAGAAGGTGTCCAGCATCCAGTACAGACAGGAAGGTGTGTTTTTATTTTATTTATTTCAAAATGCTCATTATGTGTGATAATAATTTGTGTTTGAATTTCTGTCATAAAGAAATATTTCATTTTCTTTTTTGTTATGGTAAAAAGAGCGAGAGACAGAGAAATCTCCACAGACTCCCTGGAATGATGCTAACTCATTAACACCATGTTGCTCACCTTCTTCACCGGGACAGGGAGGCTACAGTTATGGTTAGACTGGTCTGCTAAAAGGGGCAGGAACACTAATTAAATATGAATATCTTGCTTTAAACGTTTCCCTGCACTGATTAAATGTTGATGAAATGTAGGCTAATACTAGTCTGTAGCTAGCTAGCTTTCACTGTAGACATTAAGCCAGCAGGTTAACACCACTCACAGACTAAAGGCTGCCCACCTTTCTTGGTGAAAAACTGGGTTACTGATTGACATCCTTTCCTTTGTATTTCCTCTCTCTCTCTCCTTTCTCTCTTTCCTTTTTTGAAAACCAGATTTTGGTTTACAGACAACATTGTTAACACTGTATTTCTGCCACATCGCAGATACAGGGGGGGTCGGTCAGTATGTTTACTTTTTGGTCAATGGGGATTTTTAACTTTTACTGCCAAAACAAGTAAAAACAAAGAGCTCATACATTTTATTGTTAGATTTGAAATATATAAATACTCAATGATGATGGTTTATATAATGTATAATATAATTTTTTTTTTTATCAGCCTTTACCTGCTGCTACGTGTGCCTTTCTGTTTGCTAACAATTTTGCCATATCAACTTTATAAGATTTAACTTGTGTTCATAGCTTGTCACCAAAAAGTTCTAATAATAAGTTTACTAAAGTTTAACAGAGATAGAGATCAATTGGAAGATATAATATTAATATTAACTGAACAAATATGTCCAGTTGATTTTGCATTTGCTTTTTTTTCCTCCTCTGCATAGATAGAAATATAGGTCACCACTGCTATAGGTCAAGCAAGTACACACTAACAAACTGTTACTTGTTCCTCTCTCTGCTGTTTGAACATCAGTGTTGTTTAATGACTGGTACACATCAAGGCATCACTGTTGAAAGTAGGGCGCTGCAGGTTTGTAGTGAAGAAAGTTAAGATCCTCACCATCCTTGGACCATTATTACATGTGGTTGAACCTCATCTTTTACTCAGGACCACAGTTTAAACACTATATTCTGCAGAACTACTAACACACAAAACCATCTATTTGTGGTTGGCTCTGCTGCACAATCTGTAATCAAAGATTTGTGCTGCGGAAGTCATAAATACACACAAACACATGTGCGTGTGTATTAATCTGGTGGGTGTGCACATGTACATGTATGTAAGTGGATGTTTGGGCGCACGTGTGCATTCATGCATCAGTATTTATGCATGTGTTTTGCAAGAGGGCCAGAGAGGGAGGGGAGGTAACAGGCAAACAGCTGGCCATGGCTTCACACCTTACACAAACTCAAGCTCTGTTGATGCTTCACTGCCGCATCCCAGCAGAAACAGCTGGAGTTGTCACCGCTCAAATGCGCCACCTTCAGCATACAGCCACCTGGAGGGAAGCCAGAAGTGAGTGGGAGAGGAGAGAGAGCGTGCCAAGTTAAGGGAGTCATATTAAATTTATGTCCAAAGCATTTTAAAGCAAAAAACCCAGAAAACATTTGGTGCTGTGCTTTCCAGAGAAACAAAAGTACGGAAAGCACAGAAATTAAATTACAAAGAAGAGGAAAACAAGTGTGATGTCTGAGAAGAGGTGGGGAGTGGAACAAGGGAGAACATTTTAGAAAAGTGAAGCATTGGGATGAAAAAAAGCTGAAAAATAGAGGAACCGAGGTGAAAAGCTGATAATAAAAGGGTAAGAAACACAGGTAGAGCTAGCCCTAAAATGTGAGAAAAGGGCAAGCAGGGCCTGAGAAAAAGACGCTAAGGACGATCCTCTATGTAGGTACAAGGAAGAGCAAAGAGCTCTGAGAAATGGAGAGAAGCTTCCAGGCTGAAGTTCAAGCTCCCCTCCTCTTCACTCTGTGGTTGCAATTTCCCCTTCTTTACTGTAACCCAAACCCAGGCAGCTCATATAAAAACACTATCTGTGGGCTTGGAACGCACTTTGACGTCAAAAGGCTTTTCCCATGAGGGCGCGGGGACCCTACTCAACAGCCCCTGCCCACGTCAACAGAGGTAAGAGCGCCAAATCTCTCTCGTCCAATTGCCAAATTACTCTAACACTCAGGACGTCCCTCTGTGTGCTCCTTTGGGATGAAGATTAAATGGCCGAGCATGAGCTCACTGATGTAGGCCTGTGTTACTATTATTTCCAAATCAAACACTGACCTTGTTGTGGTAGTGATCAGCTGTAAGCTCTGCTTTTTGTTACGTGCGACAGAGTAGCGATCTTGAATATAGCTACAGCAGTTCTGACTACACACAGAAAGAGGTAATTGTTTTTTTTAAATTAGGTGGTAGGCACACACAATGTTGTGGGATCTTACAAGATGAATTTGTATTAAATATATACATTATTTTTAATGGTACAAAAAAAATGTATGTAGCTTGGAAACAAGTGAGGTGCCACCGTACCTACCGAATGATTGTGACAATGAAGTGTGTATGTGGCTGTCTGTACACAGCCTAATATTGAGATACACTGCTCACTTAAACATGCTTGCATGCAACTAAATATAACTTGCATTATAGTCTAAAAAATTTTAAATATTACTTTTATTAATATATTAAGCGATTTTAGGACTGCTATTAATAGTTAAGCTCACGCTCCTCCAATCTCAATTTTCTGTTGTTTCTCATACCTGGACCAGAGGCTGGCAAATGCATGAGTAGAATAACAACTGTGTTATATAAATGGAGATGCAAATTTCTGATACATTTTGAATTATGTTCTAAGGTTTTGCATGCACAGTTAAGTGTATTTTCCATTTTTCACAACTGACTTTGAAGTTGATGGACTCTTAGAGGTGAATTGAACCCAGTGCCTGGCTGCTGAAAATTCACCGCACACCCAGAACAGAAACAGGCCGGGACAACATCTGAGGACTAAGATGAAACACTTCAGGTTCAAGTCCAGCATTGCTGTAACGTAACCTTATGCTGTGGAAGAGCAAAGCAGCAGAAGCCTATAAAAGTCCTGCAGGTAACACCTGTTGGAACATGCAAAACCCCTGTATAAAAAGCATCAACATCAGCATGACAACAACAACAACAACTGTGGCCCGGACGAGCCAGCCCTCTCAACTCTGGTTTCTTTGGCCTCCTTGAAAATCGTGTTGGTCCATGCTAGCAAACGTGGGAGGACCAGCTCCGCTCTGTAATCATGCCTTCTCCCTCCTAACAGACAGCTGTGTAACCAGGTGAGTCGCAGAGCTTTCATCTTAATGACAACCCCTGGCTGACTGCTGTCAACGGGGCTAAAAGGGCTTAAGGCCAACTGCAGAGAGGATTAGGAACACGATTGGGAACAGCAATAGGTTTTCCATGCAGCTCTTGGCTTTTGTTACGTAACAAAATCTGTCCTTTTGGAAAGCAGGAGTGCGCTGGCAGCATAATAATTTGCTGTTGCTGCGGCTGGCGGCCAGTTTCGTCAAACGTACAGAGCAAGAGGTGATACGATCAGCGATGCCGAGGTGTTTTTCAGCCGGCCTGAGCAACAGATGGACATAGAACCAGGTGCACATTATAAAAACAAAACATTGAGGTGACTGACATTGAAAAACACACATACTTATATGTCAACATACAACTAAATCCAGCCACATGTCCCGCTGATCAGTAATGACACGTCCACACCACCTCAATGCGCTTTCACATATGGATCCCTTACAGAGAAAAAGTTAATAAACGTGTGTGGGTGCACAAAATGTTCACCTCACACAGACAGGGCTTACAGGTGTAGTGCAACACAGGAAATTTCTTGCAGGCAATAAAGCTATGAATCGCCTCAGGGAGACTAAATGTTCCCTGCTACGATTTGGGAAGCATACCACACCAGGTACAGAAAAACATTTTCAGTAATCATTTGAAATATGGTCCTTACTGATGATGTGATGTTTTTTTACTTAGCATTAGTAGTATCACTGAAGTAAAGTCAACTTACTGTAATTTTAATTGACTCATCGCCTTTTAAGGAATGTGAGAAGCCTCCCATATAATAAAGTTTAATGGTGACTAATATTGCCTCATATAAGACCAGAAGCCAAACCAATGATGGATTATCTCGTTATTTTACTCATCAGGAAGCATGTCTGTATTACCATGATTACATGGGCATAAAGCACCCTGTATGGAAGCTGTATCTTCTGTATGAACATACAAAAGCAGCCACCATAAAGTCAATAACGTTACAGCAGGAAACGTTTGTCCAGAGGATTCACTGAGTACAGCAAAAATACATGGAATAAAAATCTATTTAATGATGGTACCAAGCAGGTGGGGTTCAACGCCACCTATTTTGAACAGCAGGCCCATAGAAACATCAGCTCATGTAAACTGAGCAACTGTTGCTAAATCAGAGCAATACTGGCTTTCTGTACTAAAAGAAAAACATTTGCTTTGCTTGCTGATTTTTGTCTTGCATTGTCCCTGTGTTGCAGACACTGTTAGGGGGATACAGCTTGTATATCTTGACTTTGACGTTGTCCATGTGGCAGCTTAGTACAGCACCTCACACACGAACACACACACACACACACACACGAACACGTATCCCTCCTTCTCTCTTTTTCTCTGCCCAAAGCTCCCCAGTGTCTCTTCCGAGAAGTGGACAGAGCATGTCTCTCTCTGTTACACCACCGCTGCTCAACCTCTCTGTCTGTTTCTCTCTCTGTGTGTTTCAAGCTATCTCAACTGACTCACTGATCACCTGAAATAAAACATTTTTGCCTAATTTTGATGTAAAACAAAAACTTGCACACATGAAGAGTTGGAAACATTTCCAGGAGTTGTGTGATTTCATACATTCCCCAGAATACCTTTCACCGACCCTGAGATAACAAACCTATAGTTTTCACTCTGCTTACCCAAAATGCACCAGTCTTATGAAAGTAGCCTCAGTTAACCGGAATACAGTGCTGTCAGTATTAGAAATTGCTGTTCATCACAATGCATTCTTCCTTGTGTGATTTCTGAACGTCAAGAGAAAAATAATCAGTTTTGACATATGTATTTCCAGATGGTCGCATGACAATCATTGTTAAAACAATAACTGCTATAACAGCTGCATATTTCTCGTGTTGACTTCTTCTGCCGGTTGTTGACCCCACCTGGACAGGTACTGCAGAACAACAGGCATGTCCACCTGCAGATGGATCCGCTGGAAAAACATCAAAAGACAAAATGGCCCAGCAGGAAAATATGCCATTTTTTAAAAAGCTGCTCTGGTTGCAGAAACAAATATCAAAATTCAATAACAGTATAAGATGGCCAAGTGGTTCAGCGTTCCAGGACTAAAAGCATCATATTGACGGTGTTTGTATCAGCCAAATACTAAATCTCTGAAATCTGTCTTTAGTTTAATTGAGGATTTTCAAACTTGGATATTTTTTAAAAATGTGCACTGTAATCTAGATGTTAGTTGCTTAACTCTGGCATAAACAGCAGCGTCCTGCTCTTGAACGAGCCGTCTGCTGCAAAGAGCAAAAGCTTAGTGTCTGTAATGTGAGAGCAGCTACAAGCCCCTGCAGACGCCTCCATGCAGCTCCGGCAGAATGGATGAAACCATAATGCCCCCTAGAGACACAGAGGAGAACTTGACAGAAATAAAATTAATAAAATTAACAGTAAAGCATTAAGGTTTTATTATTCATAAGTAGGCTTTTTGTGCTGATTCATGCACTTAATGACACAATATCCTTATGAGTTATGTTGCTTTCATTTTGCTGTGATTCATGTTAAATTAAGGCTGTTATAATTGCTGAAGTAGTTCCACTATTTATTTTTTTTACAAACTTTAACTAAGTAAAGACGTATGAATTCTGTCAGACATGCTGACTTACACTTGTGGACGTTCACAACATCCTCTGTCAAGCTGAGAAAACCCATCAAAGTATCAAGCAGCACATTTTGATGACTCCTGCTACTGCAGTCGTGTTTTACAAGGTATGCTGTGTCAGGAGGCTCAGCACTTTTTCACAGGCCTCATTTTCATGGTGACTTTGAATGTATTTGTCATTGGAGTCCAGTTTTTTATTAACTTATGTTAAGTTACTGCCCTCACAAAACAGCACTGATGAATGCAATTCTCTGAAATATTTTGTTAAGTCTGACCTTGAGGGATTAAACCAGTTTGGATGTTCGGTGCAGCCAGTGTTCGAAGCGAAGGCATGATTCTGTTCTTGCATAATTACATCTCTGTGAAGCGCATGGTGGTTTCCAGCATGAAGGCCACGTCAAAGCAACCGCCAGACTGGGGTTTATGATGCTTAGACTTGCTAATTAACTGACATACTGCGCAACATCACATAATTCAGCCACATGTGGATATGAGCGCAGTGGTGAGGTGAGGCCATACAGCCAAGTTGTGCTGAACCAGCTCCTACTCCTCCTGCTCTACATTTTAATGTGTCGAACTTGCTAGTTAACATATGATTCCCCCAGACTTCAGGTTTTGAACTCAAAAGGTGAGGTAAAACAGTCAATGAGTGTACTCAGATGCAGTGAATTTGATTTCTGAATTAAAGGAATAATTTTGGCAATCAGGCTTATTCACTTTTTTAGATGAGAGGATTTATATCAGTCTCATGTCGGTACAGTAAATATGAACCTACAACCATCAGCATAGGGGTTACCTTAGCTTAGCATGAAGACTAAACCCCTATAAAACCACCTCAACAGATGAGATTTAACGTGGCAATTATTGAATGCAAGAGGTGCATGGGCGTACAAACAGGAATAGGTACAATTGGACAGATCCAGGCCAGCTGTTTGCCCTTCTTTCCAGTCTTTATGCTAAACTAAGCTAACCTGCTTAGCTTCATATTTACCATATAGACTCTTCTGCAAAAAGAGGTTAACTGAATCAATTAGCCTTCAAAACCTTTTTGATTTCAGATAAAAAATACAAACTTTCAGCAACAGCCTCCATAATAATGAAATAGCTATAGCATTTTAACTAACTGCAGTGAGAGACTGTTTACCAAGTAGCAATACCGTAATAACCACTATTGACTAACAATGAGAGCTCAAAATATGTTTTATACTCCTAATAAACGGCTGCCGCACCACACTTTGTTCCGTGCAAAAGTCTCAATTGTTTCATTGAATACTTGAAGGCGACAGGGAACATAAAACATAGATGCATAAAATGTTTTATAGTTGGCCATTAGCTGGAAACGTGTTGGCTGTTACAGTACCGCAATAAAGGGTGTTTCATTTTATTGCAAATTGATGGAGTGCTCCATTGTTCAAGCAGCTTGTTGCCGCTTTAGGCCCCTTTGATTTAGCACTGAAATGAACTACAAACATTTGTTTAAAGGCTGTTACTGATAGGAGGATGTGAACTGAGCGCTGGCATTAGTTAACTCGGGATAAGAGGAAAACCACAGAGGCTCTCACTGCTGAAAGGTGCAAATGAGCAAGGCAGTGACCTTTCTTAGTATAGACACGTGCATGTACCAAGGAATGGCAAATCTAGCTTTGTGATAATTCTCGTCGAGAGTCAGAGATCTAAATGATGTGGATCAGTTTTTCTAAAAGTTGGGAGATCATCCAAAACTGTGGAGATAAAATGGACCATTAAAGCCCAAAATCTTTATTTGAAGATGGAGCTCCAGTGATGAAAGCACTTTCTGTTTCTAATTTGTCACTTTCATCTAACCTTGGAGGGTAAGACTTCGATCCTTCTGCTTCACATGCACGCCAGACACGTTTTTATCACCATCTCACATTTATGTTTGTTACCCTTTCTCTGTAGTCCATCTATCCCTCTATCTCTCATTCCGTTTTTTTCCTCCCCGTCTGCTTTTCTACACCTCTTCCCGTGGGGTGAGTGGGTAGGATGTGACTGTTAGAGTCATAACAAGCCGGTGGAAACGAGTCAGACATCGGAGCCAGCAGAGGAGCCCTGCTGCTTCGCCCACCTCCTGATGACTTTACAATGTAACAAAACCACTCGTCCTTGTATTACTGAAGGGGACATGTGTGCCAACCTGCTGAGGAGCATACAACAAGAAAAGATGACAATAAGAATTTGGCTGGGGGTCAGAAAAGAGAGTTGAGTCGTGGCGAATTTGTGTGTGCATCTCAATTTCTGTGTGTGTGTGTGTGTGTGTTTGCATAGATCTGTGGCTCCCACACACAGTGAGGAGCACCAAAAGGTCCAGGAAGCCTAATAGCACTTCAAGCTTCCTTCCTCTGGGAAAACCCACCAGCCCGCTGATGAGCTCAGCAGGCAGCTCGAGCTTCCAGATCCACGATCTATCTATCTTTCTTTATGTATGTAGCTATTGGTTAGCTTGCTAGAGCTATCTGGCCATCTGTCTGTTAAACATTAAAAACTATTTAATAGTAACAACATTAAGAGTTTACAGAGAGCAGCTCAAGTGGCACTCTGTGGATGTACTTAAGCATGGGGGTGCTTTGAGCAAAATGCTAACATTACATGGCAAACACAGTATGCACTAACAGTGTTCACTATTTTTTATTTAGCTTATCATTTGCTAATTAATACAAAACTCAAAATACTGATGAGGCTCATGGGATGTCATGATTTTGCAGGTATTTGGTCATGAACCAGAGTATTGCATTTCACTCAAAACCAAAAATGTCAACCTCATGGCGGTACTGGGGTGCAAGGCCTGTATCACCACAGTCATTAGGCTACAAGTCTCGGAACCACGAATGGCCTTTGACCTGCTGGGAGTCTTGAATGTCTGTAACAAATGTCACGGCAATCCATCCAATATACGAGATAGTTCACCCTGGATCGAGGTTGAGTTTGAGGCCACAGTAAAACATTAAACTGAGGCTTTTTTTTGGAGGACCTAAGATATATTTTGTTTTTATGAATAAATTTGTTTGCCCACTCATACCGTGTGTGTGTGGGCAGACTAGCCACCACTTTAATTCTTTATTTGTAGAGCTTTCTGATGGCGTGTAGGTATGTAGCGGTGTGTGGCAACAAAATGCAGATGCTGCGTCTACACTGCCGGAAATTAAACGAGAAGAAACAGGTCCTACAGCAAACCTTTCCATCGCAGCCAAACATAATAAAAAAACTTTGTGACACCGCTTTACATTTTCTGGCATTTCAACTTTCTATGCAGATATTAAAAATCGGCATAAGCGCAGTTGGGTGGAAATACTTTGACTACTTTTAATGCAATTATACTCTTAAATAAATACAATGAAATTCATATACTGTGCAACAGGAGCCTCTCCGATGAGAGTCTACTCACATTCAGCCCACTGCAGGGGTCCTGCTGTGGTCAAGCCAAGAGCAGGAATGCAGACTGGTATCCCAAGGGCAGTGGGTTAAGAATCTCTGTCTGCTTCTGTTTTTTTCTCCTCCACCCAAAACAGTCCAGGGCCTTGGAATGGTGTTAAAACAACAGGGCTCTCTTAAATTAGCCCAGTAAGAAAGTCCAATTCAGCATTTCCTTCACGGTTCAACAAAAGCTCTCCCTCGCTCTCTCCAAACCCGTGAGGGGGTCTTCTGCAGGCCACGGCTATGTAAAACCCAGTCCAAACAAACAAGTGATGGAGATGAAGGCCTGGCTTAGCTTGACTTGTATGGCAGTTGGCCAGCTAACCCACTTTCCATCTGACCAATTGTTTACATCTTGTGCAACTTAACAAACAATGCAGTGAGCATTATGCAACAATGAAACTGCTAAGAAATACTAATAAATAACTTCTCAGTGGGTTGTAAGTGTCACAAATTTAGATTTAGTGTTATATATAATAATATTTTCGAGCTGTAGCAGGTTTAGTGGCTTTTCCTTCGCCATCGAACTTACCAGATGTTAGGACGTCTGTTGTTATGGTTTTATTTATCCAGACTTTATGAACTCAATGCCCGATCCTTGGAACAACACTAAGCATATTGTCAACTCATCAAAGACAGAGCAAACCGCTGGAGCAGGCAATCATCTCCAGATCTGCGATTCTCTGCTCTTGCGAGTCTCCTGCCGTCTGTGCCATACTGATGAAGATTGATTTATCTGCTCACCGTGACTGGGCTAAAACAGGACACTGAGCTGGCTGATTTGCTTTACACCAAGGCTCAGCCCAAAAGTGTGTGTCTGTGCATGCTTTCCTGCTGTGTCTGTCCTTCTCTCTGTCACACACAGTTGGATACAAACTTGGACTGCTCTAACTTTTTCCCCCAGCCAAAAATGCCTTTGTGGCTTTTGCATTATACTCAGTCACCCACAGGCTTCTGACCTACTGACCACGAGCCCCGTCAGGCTATCTGTCATCTCCACTAAGGACAGAATGAGGTCGTAACCTTGACATCCAGAGCCAAAGAGGGCACATGTAGGGATCCACTTCCCCTTAGTCACCCAGACCTTTCCCAGAGTTCCTCTGAGATTCTTGATTTCTCTCTTTCTCTTTACTGTTCTATCACTCTCTATGTCTCGCCATCTGTAATCCAGATACTTCACTCCATAGTCCATAATTAACAGATACATCAGAATAAATGGAGTGGTGTCATTTTTCAAGTTCAGCTTGCATGGGATGTTAATGCAAGTGGGATGGTGACTGAATCTCCGCCACCTGACCTACCGCTCTGACACAGAACTCTCATATTGCCACGGCTCATTACAGGCTAAAGTAGAAGCAGCAGATCAAGGGATCTCCCCAGCAGGTTAATTTCCTCAACTAACCAAACCTCCTACATCAAATGGATCATCTTTCACTGCACCTAAGCTCTGGAGCTCTGAAGTCTGTGACTGAAACTCGGAGGACCTCCAACTTTTACTTTGAAGTCGTAGAAATTAAAGTAAATGTCATTTGAGCAACAATACCTTAAAAAGGCATTTATGAGGAAGATAAGCTTATCAAATGGACTGCAATTTCACTATGAAAGATAGACTCCACTATTATCTTGAAAGGGCTAGAATGCTGTATGACCCCTCTGTCCCATTTCAAATGGCAGCATTTCTCAATCACTGTAGCAGATTTTGCTGAGTCACAGTACAGTGCCCATATTTCCTGCAAGCAGTTTCAGCTATTGTAATGGACTTCCTGACCTTCCTTCCATAGGTTTTATGTCCACGCCATAAAGTTTCACTTCCCGGTTGCTAACACAAAACCATGCCCTTCCACAACTGGTCACGTTAATGCTGGGAATAATCGAGGTCATCTCGGCCTCCACCCGATGCCCTGCATCTGCAAAGCTTTTCATGGCCCTCACCCATCCCAGCCTGGGTGTCCCAGAACAACAACCTTCCTGCATTACAAGCAGAAGCACTTAGTCATTCACATGTGAAATAAGGGGGGAAGTTTGGGTGTGTTTAAAGGAAGCATAATTAACAACTTCCTCGAACACTGAATCAAGGTAACGTGTTGTTCTTACATATCATATTCAGGGTATGACATACTCACATTTTCCTTCCTCATTGTCCAGAACTAAGCAATGATAAGACTGATTAATTAATACAATAGGGCAAAAATAGAAAAGAATAGAATAAAAATAGAACTGTAATGAACAGTGCTGAAGAAGTCAGGACAGAAGAGCCAAACTGAACCAAACAGGCATTTAGAAATTCCCACTGTGGGTGTTGAAAGGCTCTCTGATCTGCATTTTAGCTCTCAGTCCACAGAAGCAAGAGCAGCAGGCAGAAACCCGGAGTCTCCAAAAAGAGGTCAACCTTCTGTTTGGATAAAAGCTCGCTCCAGCTGATCAATGCTCTTGGAGTAGATGGCAGAAGTCTGGAGATCAAAAGGCTTCCGCTCCAAAAAGTCTGAAATGTGTAACATCTGAGATGTTCCCCCTTCTTTTGAAACCGTAAAACTTTCAGACTTTATCAGTGAAAAGGTTTGGCAGGTCTTTTTAGGAGCTTGGAAACAGCGAGAAAACCTTTTCAAAGGCACGTGAATTTTTAAGAAATTCCACACTTTTGATTAGAGCCAAAGAATGCCCCTACATTAAAAGCATATTTGTATGGTTTATGATTAGTATAGATATGGCCCTGAGGAGCATTTTTATTCAGTAAGTGGATAGGCATTTCAGTTTTCAGCTTTCAAAGTTGAACAAAATAATCAGTGTGCTGTGTTAGTCCATATCACAGACAAGCTTAGAGAACCACAACTTGTTTTCTATTTAGCACTTGAGACATATTGTAAGTTTCTTGAACCGCAACTTTTCACTTGTGCTTCCTGTGTGCAAGCAAAATTGATAATAAAAGACAGCCAAAGTGGTGGGATATTCTCACATCTTCCAAGAGCAACTGATGACCCGCAGCTTTTTTTCCTCATTTATTTCATAAAGTGGTGGTTTTCTGCATGGGTTATACAAGATGAGGATTTGGTGGTTTTCATTCCTGCCAATTAATCAGAAAAAGGAGTAAATTTTGCAGGCAATGTTGTCATTATCCATAACCTTTCCACAAGACACCAACATGATGATAGCTTATTAGGTTATTTATATCCACAGGCCATGTGCTTAACTGCAGTTGTTTCACGGGACATGTGGTTCTCCCCCCATGAAAATGAACAACACCCTGCTACACAATCTAGATATAGGAACCAGGCTCATACAGGGAGATAGGCAGAAATGGCTTCCATGTGTGGCTTATCTGTGCTACCCAACAACGGAGCCTTGAAAATCTCCTAGATTGAGATCCTTGTTGAAGATTAAAGCAACAACAACAACAACGTAGGTATCTGGGGTAATGACACTGTCCTAAATTTTAACCCAGGTGATCTGGCACATAACCGATGATTTAATGCTTCAAGAGGTTAGTCAACAATCACTTAATCAGTCTGAGCAGCACCTAAATATAACCTCGCCAGTAAACATTTGGTTTCCCTAACTGCACCCTCTGCTGTGCCACAGGCTCCTGAGCGAGCTCAAAACAGCCAAGGTGTTGACACTCTTCCACCTCACTGGCATGTACTTCTTGGCAGAGGCCGCTGAGCAGCCTGTATGCCCAACCCAGCTCTTAACATTGGACGACTGGAACTGTGCGCCCAGTCCGGTAAATGATGTCAGAGAAAGTGGCACCACTGGAAAACATCAGCTCTCTAACAACTCAGAACTGACAAAGATTCACCTGTTACTCAACGTCACTCAACTGGATAATGCATTAATTGCCTGTCACTGTACCAAATGTCCAATCATATTAAGACGTGGAGATAAAAAGTGACGGTATTGTAGAGCTTAGTCTGCAGCCTCAGCATTTTACTTGGCATAACTCACATCCCACAGAGATTTTCTGTTCTGGCAGGGCCCTTTATTTTCTGCAAATTCATAATCGACTGCCAGGGAGTGAAGGGAAAGGATTGTCCACGCACAGATCAAGTTTACATTCACTCAAGGAGTCAAGTAGCGCAAAATGCAAAACAGGGGAATCACTACACTTTATGTAGGGGTTGAGTTCAAGAGGTCTCTTGTGTGGTGTAACTCAAAACCTAAAACTGTGACAGGAAATACAGTTATAGCTCCACCATGACAATCAATGGTGCTGTAATTATCCCTGATGCAGCCCAGGAGTCTAGTAGGAAATGATGATGATACACAGACGACACACATGCACAAGCACACACACACACACACAGCGGAAACGTGCCCCCCCTCCTTCATCAGGAACATCCTTTTTCAGCTTGACTGGATAACAGGTCAAGGATCTTGGTCCACTATGATGACATGGAGGAGGAAGACGGGGGAATAAAGTAGAAGAGAGAGATGGAGACAGAAACAGAGAGAAAGAAGAGAGGGAGATTGCTTCCCCTCGTCAGATAAAGGCGATGAGAGGAACAGCTGTTGGGAGCTTCCTTTTTGGCTCCGTGAATCCACACGCCCCACACACGCACATCTTTATTCAATTGCTCAGTCAAAAGGTCTGAGTTCTCCTGGGTGGGGTGATGATTGAGGAAAATTTTGATGACACCTCGACGACACCCCGCAGCTCGCCTAACAATATGGATCTGACCTTGTCTTTGTGCTTTGTCGTGTGTCTACCTATAACCACCCTGCACTCCGGCACGGTCACTGCAGGGGTGCTCCGACGTCAAATGGCTTCCTGACCCAATTGTCTGTAGCCTGGGTGGAGGGACTGCACGAGGACTGCATGGGGAGGATGCATTGGGTGTGTGCACAGTGAGGGCATGGTGAGAGGAAGGAGGGGTGGGTGGTTATATTTTGGCATTTTGGCATCGGATACCGAGGCCCTTCCCCCCCTCCTGTGGTTTTATGGCCTACTTACCGGTAGCAGACTTTCATCTGTCTATGAGAGGGGATCTCGGGCTGATCTGTTGCAGAGATTTTGACAGGGGCTCCAGGAGGAAAGGCATCTCCAGCAGGGCTCCTGTCCTGGACCGGATAGCCGATAGAGTCTTGCAAGTTCTGGGGTGATTTAACACCCCTGGGTGGCCCATTAAAGTCTGTTAGGTGGGCCTGGTTGTGCACAAAATACTCAAATCAGCAGATCGTTCAAGGGTAACAATGGTTTCAGAATATTTTAATGCTGGCTGCAAACAAGATGCTAATTTTGTGTAATTTCAATGTCTGCTGAAAGTTAGATGAGAAATCCGATACCCAACTCACGTGTGTTCGCTAAATATGAAGCAGAAGCCTGGGCATGATTAGCTTAGAGCCTTAAAGCAGGGGGAAACAGCTAAGCTGGCTCTGTCCAATGATGGTCAAAATCATCGTACCAGAACCTCTAAAGTTTACAAACTAACACATATCTTTTTTGGTCATACCTTTAAACAGAGCCAGGTTAGCTATTTCCCCCTGCTTTCAGTCTTTAAGCTAAGCTAACTGATCTCTCAACAAGAAATCAAACAGTATGTTTTAGCATCTTCCACCTTATTGTGAAGGTTTAACGACCTGGAGCTTTACTGTTTTTGTTCACTCAGACCGCTCTCATTAATCCAGTGTCCAACCGCAGCAGGCAACTGTTTTCCGTGCAAATGCTGAGATAAAACCGTATTGCTACCTGCCCAGCACCAAAAGTCAGAGAGAAAAATCTAGCTTGAGAGACAGAGATTTCCCCTCTGGATTTTGTGGAGCTACAGCTCAGCAGAATCAGTGAGGGGAAATCAACTATCAACATCCAACCTTCCTCGGTTCACTGTTGTCTGTGAGCTTGTAAAGTGCAAGGAAGTTATAGGCTACAGCACACCTGAAACTAATTAAGCAATTAGCTGAGCAGGTAGGAGACGATTTTAACAAGTTACTGTACAAACTGAAAGCATGCACAAGGTAAAGGCACCACACACGTAGAGCAGAAGCACAGAATCTTTTGCTAGTTTGCTTCATTAGATAAATTAAATTAAAATTATCCTTATGGAACAAACTTGATCTATTCTGTAAAGATATATAGACTCTGATGCATGAGTTACAAGAACTGGGGGAAAAAACTGGACTCTACAAGCGAGACCTGTGTTGGATAGATGGAACATGTTACAACCTTGTTGAATTATATGTGACATGGAAAATTCAAATACGTTTAAGCACTCTGCAAATTTAATTTTCAGTAATGGCGTCTATTATGAAGCTGTTTGTATTTAAAAGCCAGAAAAGGGCTTGTACAGTAGTCAGCATGACTCTCAGTCATCATTAGAGGATGGGTTTCATTACTGAACAGGGCCACCCAGGCTCTGCACTGCTAGCTTATGGTGTTTTGGATAAAATCACATATGTGATCTAGTACAGTTCATTGTACTATAATGCACTATATGTTGACTGATTTCCAAAGCCAAAGTCATTACGCCTATGGGTTATGGCAGAAGTTCTGTCATCCGCTCTTTATGTTTTCCATTTACTAATTATACACTAATTAATGAATGTATTGTAATTGTATGTATGATGCTTTGGCAATATTGTTCTGCAGTCATGCCAATAAAGCAAATTGAAATTGAAATTGAAATTGAATGACGAGGGCGGAGAGAAAATGAGAATCAACATTTTTTTGGAGAACGTTCATTGTTTTGCATTGTGAGTTCCTATTAATTTTTTTAATGGCTTGACAAGAATTTAAAAGAAAGCAAGAAATAAAGATGAGCGGGGTGACAGGCCTTATGTTTTTTAAATTTTGTAGAGTGAATATGTAAAAGTTTGAACCTGGGAAAACCTCTTGCCTCTCTCTGTAGTCCCAGAGCCTGAGGCGAAAGTCAAGCGTGACACATTAAGCACTGGGATCTGGATCACCTGAGAGAAACTATGTCTGTGACAGCGAGAGCGAGACATGAACGGACACAGAGAGCGGGAAAGAAATACTAAGAAAGAGGGCAAAAGTCTGATCCATGCTCTGTAAATCACGCTGGGATTGTTGTCAAAACATCACTGGGTCTTTGTGAGTCTCATGGCCTTTATGTGTGGGAGAGAGAGAGTGAGTACTGTAGGTGGCTGTACTCCTGGGTCAGTATGTGGGTGGGCAAAACTCTCCCAAGCAACCCTGTTTTGTTTTTTTTGTTTTTCCTTTGTCGTCTTTGTGTCAGTAAAGTGTGCCATTCTGCAGATGCTCAGCTACTTCAAGAACTGGTTTTTGACTTTGATTAGCCACAGCGTCTGGACTGAATAAGGTCTCAGTGTGTTTGTGCATTGATCCACCAATGCCTTTTTAATACTGTAATCAAAGAAGACATAAATCATAATATATGGTTGCAGGAAACGTGATCCAAGAAAAACCATGGCAAGGGGTGCTCATACACCACATGTGAAAACACGTTTTGTTTTTGTAGTGTATAAAAGAAGATAATTACTTGACTGTGACGGAAGCGAAAGTGTTCTTCCAATGGAATACACAAGCACTGCGTTGCTAGCAAATGTCCTACACAAGTGGCCTTGAGCAAATATCTCTACTAGTATGTGACCTCTGACCTCCACCTAAGGAAGAGTTACCCTGTGAGGATTGGGATGGAAGTGGCATGTACTGGCATGCTAAGGAGCAGGAGTGACAGCAAAAAAGGGGCACTGCTTCTGCTTGTCTATTTAGCGTTAATGTTTACCACAAGGTCACACCAGGTGATTTACAGGAGCACAAACGGGATATTTTGCAGCTGCTCATTTGCCCCCTTTTAACATGATTGACAAGATTTGACACAAATATTAAAGAGGTTTTGCAGTGATTTAGTATTGCCTTTGAAGTTGGGGGTCTTAAAAATCAAAGCAGCAACGCCAAGGTAGTATCTTGAATATTAGTCCCCAGTGTGAATCAGGCTCCAAAAACACTGGATCCTAATTTCCCCTAATGCAACTGATAGCATATTTTTGCTAGAACCACCCTGCCATGTAAATTTCCATGTCTTTCAAACACACACTTTATGTAACCGTTTAATGTAATCTTTTAGCCTCAAAGAGCCAGCCAAGATGATCATGATGACCTCATCAGGGTTTTTTGTCAAACTACTCTTTCCAGGATCAACAATGAAGCTGCCTCAATGTCTCATTATTGCAAACTTGTGCTGATTAAACAAATGATTCAAGAAAAGACGACCCTCAAGTTACCTGCTCTGTGTAATTCATTCATTGAAAAATGCTTTTGATTGTTTACTTTTCCATTTGACAGGTGTTTGTTTGGGACCTTGCCTGCAGCAATTTGGTTTTTGGTGAGCCACTCTACCAAAACTAAGTGTTTCAGCATTTCCCCTGCTGGTATACAGTATATAAACATTTAGACTTCATTGGGTAATTTTCCTGTCAAAGAGAGATTATGCGTCTGCTCCACAATTCCCTCTGGTCTCGTCAGAGAAGTGTGTCACCAAAAATGGATTCAAACAGAAATCAGATCACTTTTGTTTTTCTCAGCAGTGCAAATATTTTGGGAGTGGGGAGATGGGGTTTCATTTTTTTTACTCTCTTTTTTTTCTTTTTTTCTAACTGCCCTTCGCTCCAAATTGTCGTATTGGAAAAAATCCTCCATGTGTAGTCTGAGCCAGGAAAGTTTTCCCCCGAGCTGCAGGCTCGGCCTGTTTTTATGGTGCGCTGAGAAGCTAATTGGCTTTGCAGACGGCCTTTCCCCGCAGTGACCCACGGTGCTAACAGCCTTAGCGCTCATCCAGGCAGTGACAGCTTCACTTAGCTAGCTGACTGGCCTAGGAAAACGAGCCGGGTCAAAATAACTTAAAGCCTTGGATGTGTGTGTAGCCTACTGTGTGATTGTACGTGTGTGTTTTAGTAGGCAGACAGGTGAAGAGTCCCTGCAATGAGTCACCAGGAGACATTTCTATCCAGAAATCTGCCTCAGCAAAAACGTTGGCTCACGTTTCGGCTTGACGTGCTCGCAAATAAAAGACTGAGTGGGACAAGAGGTCTGTTTTGTTAAACCCATATGGCTTCCACTTGTCATTTTTAGATGTCTTTGGCGTGCTGCACAGATAGAAATGGCATGGCATAGCATGTTTAAAGTCCCTCACAGATTTTTTAAGGCAAATAATTTCCAATCCTCCTACGTGCAACTGAATCACTCCTCAAGAAAGACCTTTACAGTGGGGGAAGGAGCCAGATCTATATTTTATTTTATTTGCTTTAACTGTCAGACTCCCACATAAATGGCAGTGTACTGACACGGTGGTGTACAATAATCCTATGTGGGAGGCGAAAGTGCAGCATGTCTTAGTACTCAGTTGAATTGGTGGTTGAATGGTAACTAACCACTTACATGATACGACAACCAACTAACCTGCCACTACATGAAATATCATGTTCCACCCCAAGTGTGATGGTAGGGGGAAACATGTGGGCAGGCCGGTGACTCCAACCCAACAAAACAGTGGACAGGGAGAGAGTGGGAAATGCAGATGGCCTCGGCAAATGAGCTGTGACCTGAGACCACTGAGAGGTGGGAGCCCCATGAGGTGATGTGGGATGTGGGCCCTACGAGGGCAGGGCGAGGTAATTTGAGACAGTTGATGGGTTTGCGTATGGACACATCAGATTGTAGACTACCAGGTACATGGAGAGCCCGCACAGGAGAGAGACAGAGAAAGTGTTTGAGCCCTCTTGGCTGTTAAATTCACATACATTAATCATAATTTTAGTTTTACAACATTAATCATAATTTTAGAGCTAATAAATGTGTGATATTTTTGAGAAATAATCTCCTGAATTAACGTTTTGCATTGTTGTCTGTAGATTTTACTATTACATTTTTGTAATTTATAATGATTTAATACAGCTTCTCCTAACCACACCTACAAGTTCAGCCTAATTTCATATAGTTTTCGACCCACTGATTAACAGCACATCACATCTTAACAGATCACTTTAATGCACCAGTTAAAGAACAGATTTTGATATTATTATGCTTGTAATCCTCTAAAAAAACCACATTTTTTTCTCTTTTACAATAAAAACTTGACACAATCTTCTCCAGGGAACATAACAATGTTTTAGGAAAGAATCTAAACTTATTATGTACTTGGCAAGTACGTCTGCTATGGAAGACTCTGGTTGCAATTACATGAGCCAATTTCTTCAAATCAATCCGACCAATGACTCTGACCAAAATGTTTAAACGAGGAAATGATCAGATAAGGTGTTCTGGTTTTCACAGTGCACCACATGCAAACATTTGAAAAAGATGGACTAGCGTTGAGCACTTGTCACATATATTGGTTTACTGCTGAGGTTTTGTACTGTCGCTACAGGATATAAAATCTACTGTACACAAGCTCTCTGTTTATTGGTGAAAATTAATTTCACCTGAGGAAGATGAACCACTTGGAAAATAGGTAGAAAGTGATGAGTAGTGTTTCCCAGGAGAACATCTTTGACTTTCCTCAGTTATATTTGACCTAGAACCTAATATCCAGAGTCAAAATCCAGCTGTTTTCTATACTAATCAACTTTGGCTCACAATACTTGTCAATAAAGGAGCTTTTCTACACCATTTTCTCTCGTTATCACAATCTAGTATTGTCTCATTGTGTGTTATACATAAAGCTGAAGACATCCCTTTCCTGTTTCCCACCATATCAACTGTGTATTTTATCAACAGATAAAACTCTAATGGATATGTTAAGATTTCTCACGCTTGTTTTTTGAACAGTATTCATCTAATTGTAAGTGGAGAAACTGATTCCTTTCTCCATGAAGCAGCATTGCGTTTCATCAGCAAATGTCAAGCTCCCGTCAAACAGAGGGTTGGACTTTTGGCAACATGTTGCACCATCTTGATCCAGATTGAATCAGCCATCAGCAGCCAATGGCTGGACAGGATGTGATCAGACTCAAATAGGCCTCAGCTGCTTGTCCATATGTGTATATGTGTGATGGAGAAAAAATGGAGCTCGCGGTGGTTGATTTGGCTTATGTGTGTTTGCTGTGTCACATGGCTCCGGCATATTTATGAGCTGCTGTCCTGTGCTGAGCTCCTGACCTCAGAACAAGGTATCCACATTTACATGGTTACAGAGACACACACATCTAGATAAGTCTCTATGAAAATCCCCTGAATTTAAATGATTAATGTTGCTATATCAACAGCAGAGCTACACAGTATCAGATAACCAGAAGCAGACAGCCGACCAGTGCTGAGTCTGCAGACTTTATCATCACGGCAACAGTGACTTAACTGGTTTTGAAGCAGTCGAAATTACTAGCTCTGCTCTGAATTATCATATGACTTGATTTATTTAATTCTGTGGTATTTACATGCTTTTATAAAATTGAAAATTTTGCCTTTTGGCAGAAATGTTCTTTTGCAGAAGTCTTTCTGTATTAGGCTCTTAACTTCATCATAGAAGGACACATCTGAAAGTAAGACAAAAACAAGTATGGCAGGGAATAGCAGGGTGCAAAGATGTGTAAAACGGTATTTCACTCATGTATCTGCTATCCTGCAACTGTATACAATGCATGTTTTAACCTGGAGAGCCACTGTAATTAGCTTCAGTGGTATGGCAAATGATTACTATGTTTTGTTTTATCCTACAGATTTGAATACAGCCACACCAGTGCTTCTGGAAACTTGAAGATGTAGTGACTACTCGCAGGACTAGCTGCCAAACTACTTTAACTAGTGAGCTAACCGCTCTACGCAGCTGGGACATTCTAGTGCTAGTCAGTCACAACAGCTCTCTGAACTCTATTGCTCTGTACTGAGCAGTTAACTCCCCTCTGGCATATTGTTCTGAGGATAGTACATCATTGAATTTAAAGGGGTGGTATTATGCTTTTTGGCTTTTTCCCTCTCCTTTATTGAGTTATATATCTTTTTTATGCATGTAACAGGTTTGCAAAGTAAAAAAGCCCAAAGTCCTGCACAAAGGGAGTTCCCATCTCCCACAGAAAGCTCTGCTCTGAACCACTTGAAAACATCTCGTTTGTAGTCCAAATCTTCTCTTCCTTTACTTGTGATGTCACAATGAAAACGCGTCAAAAAGCTTGCCAAGCAGCAAGCGGGGTCAGGCACGCCCTTAAACCAAGCTAGACTGAGCGGAGGCCCTTTGGCTCGACTCACCTTTGTCTGGTTTTCCATTGTAGAAAAGTTGGACCTGTACCTGCTTCCAGGTACTTTTTTTTCCGTTTCACCTCACCTCCGTCGAGGTTCCAAGCGAGCTGAGGGATACTAAAATGTGACGTGAAAACACGACAGACTGCTGATTAGTCAGAGAGAATATTCACTATATCATCATTGCACCGCACAGAGGCTAGCAACAGAAAGTTTACAGTTTTTGTATGGAACATCATCACTAAATCCATCGCATTGAACATTACGTTGCGGCCGTTGTGTGCGGCGTTGTTATCTCTGGGTACTATCTGCAATGGAAAACAGAGCAGGACCGAGTAGAGTCGAGTCTATCGATTTCCACTATGTAGGGATGAGTCACGATCTTCGAATGGTCGAATAGTCGAAATGCGTTCGAAATTCGATCATAGAATAGCTTTTTCGAATATCGTTATATTTTCGTGCAATAATTCCAATGTGTATTTAACATAATTGACGCAGCGCCTACTGTCACAGATCGCGGAGCAAGGTATTTTCCTGTTAGGGACACAAGGTGTCACTAACCCCCTACTGCGCGATCTAGGATACCAG